>BQNB010009675.1:0-55951 GCA_026074375.1 Tanacetum coccineum
AATTTGTTTCTTCAGTTTTGTCAATCGACCAATAAACTAATTGGTTTTATTTAAATGTATAATTATTCATGTAGATGGATAGTAGACGCTTTCCATACAACAAACAGGGATATACTGCATTTAAGCAATATGTATAGGAACGACTGACACATACAATGAACAAAAGGTTTGATTCTTTGAGACAACGAGCTAATGTTTTGGGACCTCAAAATGCTGCAATGGAAGGGTGGACTAATTTATTGAACGAGAAGGAGTATGCAGAAAAACGGGCTAAGGCATTAGAAAAGAGGACTGATGCAATAGGACGGGCTGGTGCATTGCGACTTGGGGCTGATGCATTAGGACAGAAAGGCTGAAGAACGTCTGCAGAAGGTTGTTGCATTCAGGCAGTAGGATATTCTAAGGACTGTCATGACCGTACCTACCCATAAACAAACACCTCTACCCATAAACAACTATCCATAGTAGTTTCTTCTTATATAAGTTTTAGCCTGAAACTTGCGAGAGCTCATAGAGTTACATATTCACAAGATCTAAAGGTCAATTATGATTATAAAAAGTTGATATAAGCAAAAGATTCACATAAACATTACGCAATGAACACATAGATACAAGCCGAATGCATCACACGGGTCTGAATGCCTCGTGAACACTAATTTTATTGCAACACTTTTTATTTTATTTGAATTAATTATGTAATGTTTTTTAGTTATTAATGAACTTTTGATTTTAGTGTTTAAAAAAAGATGACTGCGATCACCATTATGGTATGCATTTGATCTTAAAGAGAGAAAGTTGAGCTGTCAGTGAGACGACAAGGATGTCCCGGGTAACCTGGGGTCACCATTACTACTAGTCTTATGAATAGTTTATTCAGAATGATTAAAAATTTTACACTTGCAGTCTATTATCATATTCATCTGTATTTTGAGAAGTTTCAATGTTTGTTGCAACAAGATATTTTTTCAAAGCTCCGATGTTTTTCATCTGAAATCCATTAGAGCATTAGGTATGGTAACACAAACTGGCACGTGCCGGTTTGACCCCACCCACTTTTTTTATTTGACATTTTTTCAAACAAACTAAATTCAATCATTCATAAAAAAATACAATACGAAACTTAAAAAAAGTTAAGAAAATTTAAAAGCATAAAAAAAGACAATACGATACGAAATAAAAACGATACGAAATAAAAACGATACGAAACTTAAAAATACAACAACTAATCGTCGTCTTGGGCATATTTCATCATTGTTTCATTTCTTCCCGGTTGATGAGGGCAACTTGTGCTTCTAGCATACCCTCGGTTTTGAGCATGAGAAACTCAAGTTCTTTACATTGTATTAGAGTTAAGTATTTTTGCATCTTCACCTCGTATGCCTTTTCGACGGCTTCACGTTTGCATCTAAACTTGGATTGTAAAACATCTAATAAATCTTGCGAGTGACTACCCGCGAAGCTCGACGTGGTGTCCGATTTGGTTTTTTGGCTTTTCGGGGTTTGCCTGGTGGACGTTCTCTCGGGTCACTGCCGAATAGCTCAGGATGCCTGGTCGGATTATCCAGATTAACTGGTTCGGACGAGTCCCATTCGGGGCGGGTCTTCAATATACGCCACGGGTGCTCTTGAGTAAACTTTTTGTTCCCCATATTCGACTCTTCACTTAATCCCATTTTGCAACGACCCATATGATCGGCCTCGGTTTCCCCACTCGGGATGCCCGTATGTTGGAAACACTTGTAGATCGCGTTGAACCTTTGATAATTACCGTTCATTGTAACCCACTTTCTCGTTATCTTGTCCTTTTTACATTGAACATGTGACTTTGCGTTAAAGTCTTCGAGAACATGCTTCCAAGACGAGTCGAGGCCACGGTCGGAGCCAATCTCGTTATTCTCCGAGACAGGGACCCAACACTCGGCTAGGCAAATTTATTTCGCCGCCGTCCAACAGGTTTGTTGTCGTACTTCTTTTGGATCCTCTTCATCGTCCACGAAAACGTCAATCGAGGATTGATTGGCGGGTCGTTTTCCTCTACGTGTTTCTCGTGGATCTTTTGTAGGTGGTTGTGATGGTTGTGTTTGTTGTGGTGGTGCTCGTGATCGTGATGGTTGTGAATCATAGATTTGTGGTGGGTTACTTTGGAGATTTTAAAATTTGGCGTTGATTTGTTAGTTTTGATGATAAGAAAGTTGTTGGGCATATAGTTGATCTTGTGTGTACGTCGGCATAACATATTGGGTACCATACGGAGGAAATTTAGACATAGATATCAAGTTTTATGACTAAATTGTAGCCTGGTTTGAATAGGGCGAATCCTGTGACGAAGAAAAAATTGAGAAGGTTTTGATAAAACGGCCGTTTGGGTTTTGAGATATTTTTTTGTTAGTGTTTGTATGTAAATTGTGTGATATTATAAGTGAATTGTATGTAAACCGGTAGTGTATATGGATTTATATAGTGTAAAAGTGGTGTTTGTTTTTTGTTATTAATAAAAAATTGAAATTTTAAAAAAATCTGGCCGTTGCATTAAAACGGTAACATTTGCTTTCTCTTTTTACCCAATTAGTGCACACTAGTTCACTCGCATTTCCACTCACTCGCGCAAAGCACGGTATGGTGGCGTGCAAACTGGCGGCATGAGTTTGCTGCCACATGGGACTGGCGAGAGGCAAATAGCCACCATACCGAGTGCTATTAGGATCATAGCTCACTCAAGTAAGCTCTTGATTGTTAGCCCACTTTGTGATTTGTTAAAGTTATATTGTGCCATATCGACGAGAAAAATTTGTCATTGTTGGTTGATGTTATTCGGAAGCATACTTGCAGGCCCAATTTGTGTCTAGCTAAGAAGTTGTGATAGGTTGAAGTTACTCTGAGGCACACTTGCGGAACCAACTTGTGACTATTTAAAGTTATTCTGAGGCATACATGCAAACCCAACTTGTGACCGGTTATTCTGGGGCATGCCTGCAGGCCAAGATGTAAATGTAGGATTTACAACCGAGATATCGAAGAACGCGGAACAACATAAACCATTTGGAAATTATGTGGATGTGGGAACTATAAAAGTGTTGAATATTCGGCGTGTGTGCATATGCGTTGTTGGTTCTTTTTAGGAGCTGTAAGTTTTTTGTTACAAAAATAATCTCTTTCATAATAAGTAACTCTGTTTGGATGCATCAACTTCAAGCTTTTATTTTAAACAAGTAGCTTCTAAATGAAAATTGATTCATTAAGCGTTTTAAAATTGTTAGGGAGCAGTTAAAAACTGTAATTATGTAAATGACTGATATACCTCCTACCAGATTAAAAATTTGTGTAAATATGTCCTTTAGTCATGTACTCGGTTAAATACCAGTCAACAGCTAATTTTCCAAAGAGTTTTATTAAATAAATATAATACAGCTGTGTTGCGCTGGGGTACACTTTTTCTGGTTACAACGTACTTTTTACTGCGTACTGCTAGTTTTGCCAAACTGACTCAAGTATATAATATTCTCAAATGGTTGATGAATGATGTTTGATTGCATAAATGGTACATTATAATGAAACATGTTTGGAGGAAACCCAAATTGTTACTAGCAAGGTAAAACCCATTTTGCCGCACTCTTGAAGGGTGCTAACCGGTGATGTTAAGTACTTGTAGACCTGGTGAAAACTCCCAAGGACCACGCGCGAGTTCACTTGAGGAAGAAAGAATGACTTGTTAATTTGGAAAAGAATAGGGATTATTTTTCCACTTACTACCTCGTTTTCTTTACTTTTAATCCTACTTCATATTCTCGTTGATGTATTCACTTGATCCCCTTTTTCTTTTTTATATTTTTACTCGGACTCTCACTTTCCAGACAACTCTTCATCATGAATTTTATCACAACACTCATGACACTCAATAAAATTGATAGAGACATTTTTCTCCATTGTGGATAACTATCACAAAATAAAACTAGTGGTTTGGTATACAAACCAATCTCTATAAATTCATTTGACATATTGATGTCTTTCTTAAATAGATAATTAAAGTTTAATGAATTTAAAAACTTCATTGTTTGACTTTTATATCATGAATGAACCATGATGTCACGTATGAACATTTTCAGATAAAAGTTATCGAAGAATGATATCAGATGAATAATGAGTTCTCGGGTGATATGTCAAATATTAACTCCGTATAATGGCTTGCAAGTAATCTGTAAAACACAAGCAAATTATCTCGGATAAATATATATATATCTGAGATCTTGGAATTTATCCACGAGTAAATTGCAAAAATCATCCTTAAGGTTTAGCCAAATTGCATGTTTCGTCCCAAATAATTTGAAAGTGCATAGATAGTCTTAAAATCAAACTATTTTGCAAAAAATCGTCTCTGGTTAACGACGAAACATGCAATTTGGCTAAACCTTAGGGACGAAACATGCAATTTGGCTAAACTATGTGGGACGATTTTTGCACTTTGGCTAAACCTTAGGGACGATTTTTGCACTTTCAAACTATTTGGGACGAAACATGCAATTTGGCTAAATCTTAGGGAATGTATAATTATCCGGGATCCTCAAAGCATATATTAAACAAGCAAAAGAACCCGCGCGTTGCGGCGGGACTAATTTTTTCCTGAATAATTTTGTTTTTTACGTTTCGGGGGTTTTTTTTTGGCGATGCGTTATAGCGGGGATAATTTTTAATATTTTCTTTTTTTGTATGGTTCGGGGAAAAAAAATTTGCGTTGGGACGGGCTGATTTTCTCCCGAATATTTTCTTTTTTGGACGCGGGCTTTGACATTTTATTAAGGGTGAATTTTTGTGTAAAAAATCGTAAATAGTTAAAAAGCGAGGGTTCCCGATTTGTATTTTTATTACTTTGGGACAGATTTTTTAGGCTTTTTTTGCTAATTTTTTCCCCGTATATTTCCATCTTTTGTACGATTCGGAATTTTTATTTTTGCTTTGGGGCACTGGTAATTTTTTCCCGAATATTTTCTTTTTTTTGGAACGTTTCGATAATCTTTTTTTTTGGGCCACAATTTATCGAATTTAAGGCTATTTGTCGACAAAGTGTGTATATTAAGTAATCATTATTTTATAAGGCTTATGTGTTTGGGACCTAATGTTTAAAGTGATGTTTTTATTTGCGATAAGTTTTTTTAATAATAAATGGGTTGTAAGAATTATGTGACCAAAACGATTATTTTAAAGTTTATTAGGTATCAAAAGATGTTTCCCCCGAGAATTTTTTTTTAATCTGAATAAAATCGAACTCTTTTGTAATACTTTTTTTCCTCTTAACTTGTGCATAACAATTTAAAAAAAAAAAAACACAAAATCGGGCTTGCCCAAAATGGGTCAAGCCCGATACTGTAGAATTGTGCCCACTGCAAAAACGACATGATTTGTCCACAAATGAATAAAAGCACAAACAAAAGAAAACCCGCGCGTTTCGGCGGGCTAATATAGATCCTCGAAAATTTTTTTTACGTTTCGGGGGGGTTTTTTTTGGTCGAATGCGAAATTGCGGGGCTAATTTTTAATATTTTTCTATTTATGTATGATTTGGGGAAAAAAAAAATTGCGTTGGGACTGGCTAAATTTTTTCCCGAATATTTTTTTTTTGTGACGTTTAAGTAATTTTTTAATCAGGAATTTTTTTGTGTAATAAAATCTGGTAAATAGATAAATAGTGTGGGTCCCGTTTCAAATTTTTTTACTCTGGGCCAGATTTAGCTATTTTTGTTGTTTTTTTTTTTGGCATATTTTTTTCCGGATATTTCCTTTTTTTGTATATACTGTAGGCATATTTTTTTTTGCGTTGGGCCGGGTTAAATTTTTTCCCGAATATTTCTTTTTTTTGGACGGTTACGATATCTTTTTTTTTGCCGATGAAAGTAAAAAAGTTGTAACAATAAAAACTTACGTGTTTTTTTTGTTAATTTTTTAACGGGATTTTTTGTGTAAGAAAAATCGGTAAATATTTAAAAGTTGGAGGGACGCGTTTTGTATTTTTTTTATACTTTGGTCCAGATTTTGGGCCAGAATTTATGTGAATTTTTAGGCTAAGTTTGTACGACAAATTGTATATTAGTAATAATTTTTTTATAAGGCTTATGTGTTGGGGATCATGTTTAAAGTGTTTTTTTTTTTGCTATAATGGGTTTTTTTTTAGTATAATAGGTTGTATGTTTGTGACCATAACGATTATTTTAAATATATTAGGTATCGAAGATGTATCCGCGAGTATTTATTTTTTATCCTGAATAAATCTAGAACTTTTGTAATATTTTTTTTTCGCTCCTACTTTTGCATACAAATTAAAAAAAAACAAAAAGAAAATTTAAAAAAAAACCAAGCTGACAACTACCTAAAATGAAGTCCGTTACTGTACAAAGTGACCCCTGTCAAAAGAACGACAGTTGATTTGTCACTGATTGTGTAATTATTATAATTAGGTTTATTTTTTTATGCTAGTTAGACAAAGTATATAAGATACAATGATTTTATTTGAGATAAATAATTTTATCCGTTATAAAATTTTATTCGAGATAAAAATTTAATCGTTATTTTATTTTTTAAGAGAAAAAGTTTGTCTAGTTTAATAATTTGTTCGAGATAAAATTTATGTGTCCGAGTTTATCCGAAGAGATGTATCGTGTCCCAAAACATTGACGGAGGGATGTGTTTTGAACAATTATTTAACGAGGGACGTGAGACGGTTTTTTGACAAACCACATGGATGATTTTTGCACTTCTCTCAAACAGAATTGTAATAACTTTCTACATATATCTCGGAGTAAATTGCAAAAATGGTCCTTATGGTTTGGCCAAATTGCAGATTTGGTCCGTCAAATTTTAAAATTACAAAAAACGTCTTTATTTTCAAGGTTTGGTTTCACTTTTGGTCCTTGGTCGACTTGAAATGACTAAAATACCCCTCTGCAATTTGGCCAAACCATAAGGACCATTTTTGCAATAATAAAAAAAATTTAAAATTTTAAAAAAATCTGTAAGAATTTTTTGTTTAATTTTTTTTATTTCGGTTTCAGTTTACGAGCAATAATAAAAAAAAATATTATTTTTATTTCGGTTTCAGTTTACGAGCAATAAGTAAAAAAAATTAAAAATTTTAATTTTTTTAATTTCGGTTTCAGTTTACGAGCAATAATAAAAAAAATTTAAAAATTTAAATTTTTTTATTTCGGTTTCAGTTTACGAGCAATAATAAAAAAAATTAAATTTTAAAAATTTTAAAGATTTTTAATTTTTTTTTATTATTGCTCGTAAACTGAAACCGAAATAAAAAAAATTAAAATTTTTAAAGTTTTTTTATTATTGCTTGTAAACTGAAACCGACATAAAAAAATTTAATTTTTTTTAAAAATATTTTTTTATTATTGCTCGTAAACTGAAACCGAAATAAAAAAAATTTTAAATTTTAAAATTTTTTATTATTGCTCGTAAACTGAAACCGAAATAAAAAAAATTAAATTTTAAATTTTTTTTAATTATTGCTCTTAAACTTAAACCGAAATTAAAAAAATTAATTAATTTTTTTTTATTATTGCTCGTAAACTGAAACTGAAAAAAAAATAAAAAATTCTTACAATTTTTTAAATTTTTTTTTTTTACTTTTTTTATTGCAAAAATGATCCTTGTGGTTTGGCCAAATTGCAGAGGGGCATTTTAGTCATTTCAAATCGATCAAGGACCAAAAGTGAAACCAAACTTTGAAAATAAGGACGTTTTTTGCAATTTCAAAATTTAACGGACCAAATCTGCAATTTTGCCAAACCACAAAGACCATTTTTGCAATTTACTTTAATAATTGTAACATAGAGTTTCATGACATAAATGTTAGCATTAAAAACTGTAACATAAATGTAAAAATTAATGATCTGCCTTTTTTTTTGTATGTTAAAAATGATAATTATCAAGTACCGTTGTTAGCTTTTAGCCAAATTTAGTCAAATCGATTTATATTTTCTACAAAAAGAAAAATATAATGTTGTGGAATTTATATACCAAAACGGGTAACTATTGAATTATCGTTACTCAAAAATAAATATATGCCTCGAATTGGTTATTTTCAAGTCATATGATTCCAAAGAGATAAAAGAGAAATAAAGAGACCAAAATTGATGCATTGACCTTGATACAAGGCTTGTAGTAATAAGTATTTTTAACATATGAAATAATTTTAGTAATATCTTTGTGTAACAATACAAGAATTTATTTAAGTTAATTATTGTAGGAACTTTGACATCATAACATAATGAGAGATCTTGGGGTTAGCCGAATATTAGAGAGAGAAAGAAAAGAGGGAAAACTTTCTAGTTAGATAAAATGTTATATTGAAATGAAATGATCAACCGGCCCAATAGCCTTGGAATGGGCTTACACATGTGGGTTTACACCCGGCCCATTACCGTATGTCATACGATTTACATTAAACTACGAGCTACGATAAACTGTAAAATACATGGGGTGACCGAGTCTTTTTCTTAAACGTAACAATCTATTATGATCAGCTCCGAAACCAAACCGAAATAACAAAAAATTTTAACTTTGATTTTTTAATTCATTGCTTCTTAAACTTAAACCAAATTTAAAAAATAAATTTTTTTTTTTTTATTATTGCGAAAACTGAAACCGAAATTAAAAAAAATTCTTACAGATTATAATTTTTTTTTTTTTTTTTTATTGCAAAAATGATCTTTGTGGTTAGTCCATCTTGGCAGAGGGCATTTTAGTCATTTCAAATCGATGCAATAGGACCAAAAGTGGAACCAAGACTTGAAAATAAAGGACTTTATTTTGCAATATCAAAATGTTAAAAACCGGACTAAATCTTTCAATTTTGTCCAAACCCACAAAAACCATTTTTAATTTACTTAAATAATTAAACATAGAGTTTCATCATGCATAAATGATAGCATTAAAAACAGTAACAATAAATGTATGTAAAAAAATTAATGATCTCTGTTTTTTGAATGTTAAAAATGATAATTACTCAAGACCGTTGTTAGCTTTTTTAGAGCCAAATTTAATCAAATACGATTTATATTTTCTACCAAAAAAGAAAAATATAATGTTGTGGAATTGAATACCCAGCTCACCACGGTTAACTATTGAATAATCGTTACTTCAAAAAAATAAATATAATTCCCGAAATTGGTTATTTCAAGTCATATATTCCAATAGAAAAGGGAGAGAAATAAAATACCAAAATTGAGGCATTGACCTTGATACAAGCTTGTAGTAATAAGTATATTTAACATATGAAATAATATTTAGTAATATCTTTTGTGAAACAATACAAGAATTTATTTAAGTTAATTATTGTAGGAACTTTGACATCATAACATAATGAGAGATCTTAGGGTTAGCGAATATTAGAGAGAGAAAGAAAAGAGGGAAAACTGTTCATATTTCGAGAAAAAATGTTTATTGAAATAAATGACCAACCACCTCTATTCAGATATTTATGATCCTTTAACAAACCAGACCCAATAGCCTTGAATGGGCTTACAACGATTGGGTTATGCAACCCTGCTCATTACCGTAACTGTCATATCCGCTTTAAACATTAACAACGAGCTAACAACGGATAAACTTATAAAAATAAATGGGGTGACCAAGATCATTTTCTTAAAAAAAACGAAACAAACAATCTCCCCCCTAAAGGGGATGTCACCTTTAGAAAATACTAACTTAAGCTCAGCAATCTTTCGATTGATCTGTTCCAGCCTCGTAATATTTGATACTTCAAATGATATCTCGTACTTTGATGTAAGTGATCTTATTATCTTTAATCTTAGAATAGTTTCATAACCTTAGCTCGACCTATGTGTGATATTGAGCTTCTAGTGAGAATCACCTCCAAATTTAATCTCTAATCAACATCATGTATTTCTTTCGCCATCTTGTTATTGTACTTCTCTGGACCAACATTATCATACCTTTCTTGATCTTGAAAGCTTGAATATTCTTTCTTTTGATCTTAAGTTCTTTAACTTTAACACTATCACATCAAGAAGGACTTGAAATAACCAGAATAGTGGAACCTCGAAACATTTACTTGAGCTTTCATGATGTCTTAGGATGGGTTGGTAGAGTAAATAGCATGTGGTTAAAACTTTACTTGTCCCTTGTCATACTAGTTTTCTACCAGACTGGAATTTAACCCCTGCATTTACGTTATAATTAAACGAAAGAGTCTTTGTTCACTTTCTCTCAATACACGATTGTAAAACCACGGGTACCCCCTTTAATCATCTATAAAATACTTCCAAGCATCATGTAGAATTCCAAAGAAACACCTTGACATGGTTTCGCATCTGCACTATTCCCGTTACCAAAACCGGAGCTGTCTCAAAAGCAAACAACACAGTAAGATTGAAACACCAGAAGTTACTAATCCCACCGATTGAAGAGAAAATTGATTTGAAAATCAATCGACGATTCACGATAAAAAAGTGTATATTGCAACACAGGACTCGAGAGTTTTAAACGCGATTATACAAAAATCAACATTTCTTAAAAAAAATCACTTGCCTTAGTGTTGATTAAAAGAAAAGTTGCGATAATATTTCAGTTAATTAATGTAAAACCCACATGAAAATACCAGGAAGTTTAAAAATTTAATAAATAATAAAATCTTACAAGTAAACGCACGAAATTAATATATCACGACAAGTTATATTCAAGAAATTAAAATTTACGAAAAACACGAATACGCGGGAATACGGAAATTTGTCACGAAAAATAAAAGTTAATCTTTCCTTTTGGGCTTCCTAGGCGACGCCCCACTTCAGAAGAAAAAAAGGCCCATTTTAATTAATGATGACCCAAGCCCAAGATCTATAAATATATATCTAAGTATCATGTCAAAAAAAATATATATAAAACCCTAGCCTCCTATACTATTCGGCCGGCACCACAAGGGAGAAAACAAGAAGAAATTTTGATCTTTTGGTTCGTGATCCATTGGTGTTTACGTGTTCTTGTCATTCCTAGATCGATTCCCGTAATCGGTATATTATTAACTCTTTCTTTTCCTTCTTAATTTTTAAGATATGCATGCATGAAACATGAAATAACATGAAATCATAGATCCATACATGAAATTATACAAGTAAAGTGTGTTAACTATGATGTAAAATAAATATTGCATGTTGCTAAATCATTACACTTGCTTGGAATTTAAAATAAAGGGTGTTCGATAGCTTTTGTGGCTCGACAGAAAGGGTAGACGAGCCCTTGTGGCTCGACTCATGATTGTTGTGGCCTTGGGATGTTGTCGTGTGGAGTGTGGCTCGAACAAAGACCAAGCCGAGACCCTAATGGTCTCGGCACATGGTGGTTATTGGTCGGGGCTGCTGCCGAGTGACTCTTGGCCGAAACCCAGCCAAGCCGAGACCCCTTGGGGCTCGGCACAATTGCTTTTGTGGCCTCATGTTGAGTCGTGTATGGTTTGGCCAAAAAGGGAAGCAAGCCAAGAGCCTTAAGGCTCTCGGCAAAATCATGTTGGCCGAGTGGGTAAACAAGCCGAGACCCACAAGGGTGCTCGGCATTATAAGTTTTGGTCCGTTTGGGCATTGGTTGGTCGAACAAGAGAAGGGACGAGTCCCTAGTGGACTCGGCTCATGGGTTGTTTTGGTTTCGAGTTACGTTGTCACGTAATGTTTAATTTAATATGCGTCGTCTTGTAAAACCAAGTGAAATATTAAAACGAACATGGAATGTTTAAATCGTTCAGGGTGCGTTTGGTTTACGAGAGGTTTATAAATGGGTAGTTGGTTTGTGTTATATTTTAAAAAGGAGAAGTAGTCATTTATCGTGTGGTTGGATTTAACAAGTACGGGTGTCGGGAAATTTATAAAACAAGTAAATAGATCACGAACGTAATTTATGTTTATACTTTAGTCCCTTAACTTAAATTAATTACGTTTAATACTTCTAAAATCATGAAAAATAACATTTACCCTTAACTATAATTAATTACTATTTATACCCTAAAGTATTATAATTGACATGAAAACCCTAACCTTATGATATGTTACATAATTACTATAATGGGAAACTTATTAATTACGGAAAGTGTTAAACATGGAAATAACCTATTTATAGGAACCTGCTATTAATGAAAACCTGCTATTTATAGAAACTACTATTTATAGAAACCTGCTATTTTTGGAAACTTACTAAATAAGGAAAGTTACTATTTTTAGAAAGTCTATTTAGAGAAAGGCTATTTTTGGAAACTTACTATAATTAGAAGCCACTATTTTTGAAAAGTACCTGGTATAACAAGATACTAATCATGGAATGTTCTAATCAAGGAAATATACTAATTATGGAAAGTTACTAAAAATAGAAAGTTACTAAAAATGGAAAGATACCTTAATCATGAACAAGTAACTTATACAAGTCCTTTAACATGTAGATCACGTGAAGCAGGAGTAGTTTCCATCTCTTTCATCCTTCTCTTTCATTTTCTTTGCTGGACTTAAGGTACGGATATTCCGTCCTTTCAGTAAGGACACTCTTTTTCTCTTCATGTTTCACTTACCCAGAACTGCTATGAATCCCCAATTTCCATGTTACTTGCTTTCATTTCTTGATATGCCATGATCCTTTACATGTTTCATTTCATTGCCCGAGCCATTTACATGCATGACCATGATTTACACGACCACCTAGTCATGGAGGTACCATGACCATGACATTTGAGGCACCTATGTCATGACTCTTCCGCGTTGAGAGTGATTGCTCGCGGCGTCCCTTATCACGTTACCATGTTATATTTCATGTTTGGCCATTATTATTATTGGGGCGAATGGGTGCATCCTAGTTTTCATGTATACACGTTCATGGTGATTGGTTGGTGTGTGCTCTGCATCCCATCACATTGGAGCTGATCCCTCCACCCATATTATTTGAGAGGTCACCCCTCTATTACATGTTGAGGCAGCCCCTCTATTATTATGCATGTATTCACGATATTATTATGACATGTTATGACTATATGAGCTCGTGGGCATTTCTTACTTACTTATCCATGTTTATGCTTTTCCATGATATTCCTCCATTTTATAGATTCCTCATGACATCTTTTACTCCATATTAACCATGCTTTACATGTTTATACCTATTTCCTCATGATTTATTTCCATGATTCCTCATGACACGTATGTTCTTTCCGCTGCTTTATCAATTATTATTCATGACTTACGTTTTATTACCTTGTTATATCCGTTCACTGAGCTTTATGCTCAGCCGTATTTCTTTTCTCTTTCTTAAACGGCAGGTACTAAGAGGGAGAACGGGGCATGAGAGAGTGTGTGCTTAGGAAGTGACCTATTTAGCTTCCTTTCTTTATATCGCAGACATTTTGATGTGCTATACTATCTTGGACACATGTTTCGTCCTTTAGACTTCTTTTACGTTATTCATGTTGATCTCATAATTGGGAGCCGATGTTTGATTCCGGCTTTCCACCTTGTCCTATGTTATCATTTATGACTTTATGCCTTTATTATGCTTTGATATGACACCATGATCATGACATTTTGGCCTGCTCTCCGGAGCGGGTTTGGGTCATTACATTACTCCTTTTGTAATCATACCTAGGACTTCCACACTAACTAGTGGATTATCCCTAGGTAGATCCCTTTGGCTCTGGCAGGATCATGGGAACGAGTACCTAACCTTACCATCCTTATAACTCCGATAAAGTAATTACAGGGTCGGTCTTTTGGTACAGTTCAGCTTGCCATAAACCATTTGAAAAATTAACCAAGGTACTTGTTATATAAATATCAAAGCCATTGTACCTTAATTGTTTTGATTATTTAGAAACGCTCCCCATCAACAAGTGCGTCGGTAATCTAAATTGTTTGTCACATGGAGGGAGGAGTACCTGCTTGAGTCTTATTAGATCACATCTTTATCAGATTTACTATTTAAATCACATTCTCTCCCCTGATCAAAAATTTCAAACCCTTTGAGATTTAGGATCTCAATTGATTTAAATATGTTAGAAAATTTTGGCAGAAAATGTGGTCTGATTAAATACAAGCCGATATTAGAACCTATATATGCTCCCCCTTAATTGATGAGGGATTCTATTAGTGTCAGATATGATGATTTTATAAATGATTTAGAGTTTAACGAGAAACTCATGAAAAAATTCATAAACTGACACATAACACTGATAACTACACAACTAAGTAATGTACAAAGTCTACAATATAAAACACATGATATTGACCTTTTAATTGGAATGACGATATCATTCCGTTCTCAGGAGAACTCTGTAGTCAATATCACGAACACTTCCACCAACAAAGCATTCCAGATTCTGGTAGATCCTTCTCGTCTTCAGTCGCCTTTTAATTGCCGCTATGAACTCTTTGCTCCTTGTCACATCCTTTTAAGTCCAGAATTGCGTATTCATACCCGGATTGAGCCGCTTGACCTTGAATTCCTTGACTCTGTAATCTAGTGCTTCCAGAATACGTGTCAACGTCCCATCGTTGAACTTGTATATTTCGTTAAATCGCATGATCTTTCATTTATTATTGTTGACCGAGAACACTACTGCTCAAGGAGACTCAATGATGGTATAATCATGCTTGAACTCGTAGCCTGTTGCATCCCATCCTGGTTTTGTGAGGTTCAACTGTGTCTGGTAGATTTCAATGCCGAGTTGAAAGTCTTCGACCCGCTGTCGAATCACCAAGTTTCGGGTTCATAGTTTGACAGCAGTAGATAGCATCTGTTTGTCTGAACCAGGAAGATGATCGAGATGACCTTACAGAAGGAGTAGATTCAGGTCTTCAAAGTCACTAGGATACATGTTCTTGAAATCTTTTTCAGCAATCGTATGTTCTTGGAAATCATCTCGTCGGAGGACAATTTCGCTCAAGTAGTCATACCCGTATCTTGAGTATGCTTTGATTCTGACGACACTAAGAATCCGCATGTGTGTTCTGACATCTTTTCTATGTGACGGAGAATCATGTCTGTCAATATAGAACTTCTGTCTATTAAACCACCAGTGAGAGATGCCATATTTTGCACTTATGTCATAAGTACACACATCATCTATCCACATTTGTTTCGGTACTAGTAGTTTAAGCCTAAAGTCAAGATAACTAGCAGCCTTAATCTTGGAAATCGATAGAGCAGGATTGCTCCCCTTGCTGCCATATCTCAAATACTCCAAGTATTTATTGAAGAAGAATTATGGTTGAATAGTGACATGACCTGGAGGTCTACCGAGAGGCAGTGGTCGGTTGACATCGATTCTAACATGATCTCCTTCTGGATTCGTCCAGTCAACCTGAGCTGTGAGCATTTTATGACACTCCTCCATCTGGAACTGAAGGTGAATAACATCTGGATAGAAGGCTTTAACAATTTCATAAGCCTGCCTTTTGAAATCTGCTTGTGTAAGCGTGGTCTTGTTCACTTGGCGGCAATACCATTTCAAGAAAGTTGTCATATCTCTAATCTTTGCAAGCATCAAGTTCTCAGCTGGGGGCTCATAAGTAGTGGCCAACGCAGAAGCCCAGGTGTTTGCAACATCTAACTTGTTGGAAGAAGGAATAGTCCAGGCAGGTTTAGGAGTCACTGGTCTTTCCTCTTTAGGTAGTGGTTTCCACCAGTCTTTTCTCAAGTCAGCTTTTGGTTGGTGATCATTCTCGAAGTCTTCATCATCAAACAAAAGTACATGCTCTTCGGGAATGGAATCATCCTGCATCAGATAGTCAGTTGGAGATAGCTCGTGAGTCCCAAAGACAACAACTGACTCATATCTAGTGTTAGATGTAGTCCAAGCCATGGATTGTGATGTTGAGGCTGCCGTCTTGGATGAACTTGGAGCTTTATTACCTTGTTGCTAAGCAGATCTAGATGTACCCGTAGATGGAGGAGGATGGCGTGGCGGCAACTAAGAAGACCCTGATGCTCCTGAAGTACCTGGAGCACCAAACGCGCCTGCTGAAGGAGGTGGAGGTGGTGGATGTGAAGGTGGAGACCCAGGAGGAGTTCTTGGTACATCACGTCTCTTTCGTCTCTTTTTATGAGCTTCCTCCTGATCAGCTAGACGTTGATTTGAATAATCTAACTCCAATGACTTCTGCAGAGCCTCATACAAGTCATTATGAACGTCATGAGCCTGGTAGGAGTTGTCTTTAAACATCCATTGTTGAAGAATTTCCTTCATATCAACAGTGGGCAGATCCCTGAAGCGAGCTCAAAGTGGAGCTTGCATTCCCAATCTACTGCATCGGTGACTATCTCATCTACTACTTGGCTCACCTTGTGGGGAAGATTGAGATTCTCCAAGTTATATAGCCGGCTCCCTTGTTTGTCCAATCTTTCCTCCAGGGCTAAGTTGTTTTGTATCAGATCCGCCATATGTTGTTCGATTTCGCCTATGCGCTTCACTAAGATTAGATCTGCGGTGCTTTGTTATGGTTGAGGTGGTGGTAGTAGAGGAGTAGATGTTGTTGTTGTTGTGATTGTTGAGATTGTTACTATTGATGTTGGGAGTGGAGAGTCAGATTATGACTTAGTGAGATCAATAACCGAAGTGGTCATTGGGGGAACCTAGGAAGTATCTTGATGAATGGGGACTGAAACCATTGACTGAACCTCTGCTTCAGCATTAGTTTTCCCTGGTTCTTCTTCCTGTGGCTTCTCAACAAAGAACTGATCAGTGAAGTTGAGATCTTTTTCAAGGTTTTGTAGAGAAGACAGGGTTCCCGTGGAGCTTGCAAGTTCTTCAAGTATCACCTGATCTTCAGTTGGAAGTTTGAGGTTCTCCTGAACATTTGGGTAGGAAGTTGTGGTAAACTCTTCATCCATTTGCTTAGGTTTCTGTTGAGTTGAAGCATCAGAGGTCCCTAAGTCCATGTGTTCAAGGTTTGGTCCAGCATGAACCACATAACTAGATTGAAGTTGAGACTCGACAGCAATTCATCTTGTACACCAGGGTTTGGTCCAGCCTGGCCTTCATCTTGTGCACCAGGGTTTGGTCCAGCCTGGCCTTCTTCATGATTTCTAGCATTGATCTTAGACGCTTCCTCATCAGATTCTGTTTCACTATCAGTCAGATTTAGTTCCGCATCCATGGAAGGCGACTCAGCATACGTAGAGGACTCAGTGGGCATAGAAGGGCGCCTCTAAAAGATGAATTGTTATGTAGGACTCTTCTTCTTTGGAGTCTGAAGGGTGAGTAGATCATGAGCAACTTGTTCCTCAATGACTTTCTCTTTTCCTTTTCTTGCACCTCTGGAAGCAGTTGGAATTTCTCAGAGTTAGGCTCTTTTAATACCACAGGATGAGCTGGTCACTGAGTTCGTTTTGCTTGTTCCTTTAAACTTAGTTCCAGGACCTGTTGCAGGTATGCTTCTTCATCAGTATGGGTAGGTTCCTCAACAGGAACACCTTCATCACTGGGCTCATCAACCAACTTGAGTGGACTCTTTGGCTTGCGCTTCTTTGTCACCTTACTTGCTTTAGATTGTTTGGCTAGAGATGGTGCATTTGATGTCTCCTTGATCAGCTTACGCTTTTTTCCTTGATCTTTCTTAGAGGGTTCAGTTGGTGCCGGTTTCGATTTGGGTGGTTAAGATGAGGTGGGCTTTGGTGCCTTGTCACCAGTGGGTTTAGTAACCTTAGCTGCCTTGGGTTTAGTGACCTTGGTAGCTTCAGAAGACTCTGTTGCTCCTCCTTCCTCAACCTTGCCACGTTCTGCATCCAGAAATTATTGATACTTGGCAACATGCTCTTGGTAGTCATCGTAGTAGGGTGCTCCTTTGATTTCATTAGTAAGAAGCGCATCAGGTATCGGCATCCCAAATATTTCCCTACCATCCTTGCCAACAAACATGAGGGTGTTTAGAACATTTTCATCATGTGAATAGTGAAGAGGCAAACTAGTCCTTTGATGAATGTTGTGCTTGTTTCTTAGGTGATGGATGATTAGCTTGGTGAATCTGACGTTTGGGATAAGCAGAAGAGCGGTCTTCTTCTTTCTACACGAAGCAGTAGCTAGATTCTTCCTGTCAGTGAGAAAGGTTTGTATGGATTAAACAAACTCTTCCCAAATCCTTTCAGGATTGTCAATGTTGGAGCGATGAGTGATACCCCCAAAGTATCTGCAGTACAGGATGTCTTGGTTGGTCATATCCAGTAGTTTTACCTATAAGGCACATGTTGATCATAGACAAGATGGCTCTCCATGGTTGATAAAGAGCATTAACAGACATTGCTAACACGTTCTTGAGAGTATTGGGGTATCCCAAAGTGTTGACATACTCGATAACAACATCACTAGATGGTGGAGCCACAAAGGGATTGTTATCATTGGCTGGATTGATATTGAGAGCATCTCTGAGAATATCTTTGTGAAGATTGAACCATTGCTCATCCAGCTGACAACTGTACAACCCAGTAGATGAGTTAAAGCACATGGTGTCCCAAAACTGCTGAATGTAGATAGCCAAAATCATAGAGGATGCCGTAAAGGCCCTGAAGAAGTTGGTGTTCTTCAGTAAGGCCATGGCCATCGGGAAGATTGGATTCCTCTGAGGCTTGTGTACATCGAGTACGCTGTTGCTCTTGCCAATAGGCACCCACTTGCTTAACATTAATATCTGATCATCTGTTCTGGTAGGTGGTGCGACAGCAGGAGCTTGTTCCACGAGAGCATCATTCGCAGGAATGTTCAAGTCGGCCATAATATCTGCACAAGTAGATCCAACAGCAGAACAAACATACAGATATATGATGTTAGATGGGAGAAATTGCTCAAACGGAAGTCAACCTTGGAATGAGTTGACTCAAGGATATTTGACAAATCGCTAAACCAATCTAATGATAACTCGCTAAATCATAATATTATAAACACTTAACTCGCTACCAAATTGGAAAATTTTGAAATAGAGGGTTAAATATTATAATTAATAAAACTTCACTAACTCGCTAGGAGGCAGCGAGTTGCCTGCACACAATAAAACAAGATAGGATATTCAACTCGCTATGGTTAACTCGCTAGTGACAACTCGCTATATTCTTATTAAAATACTAACTCGCTATTAAATTTAGAAAATTTGAAATACCGAGTTGAATATTTTAATAAAAATATAACTCTTCATCAACTCGCTACAGGTTAGCGAGTTGCCTGTTCATAAAATATAATATTCTATAACTCGCTGGAAAATTAGAAAATATTGAAATAGCGAGTTTGCATATTTAATTTACTCGCTATAAAGAAACTCCTAACTCGCTATCAAGCTCAGACTAATACGCTATGGCACCAAATCTTACAAGCCAACAAATGGGATCAATTAGGCACATAATAAACACTTACATGACATAAATATTCATTAAGCAACTATCAGAAACAACAAACAGCAACAAACACAAAACTTTGACTAATAAAAGTCAAAACCTATCACGAAAATCATACAAGCCACAAAATGATGAAGGGGGATTCAATTATAACAGAAACGAGGCATTATACATACTTTCTAAGCCTAACCCAGCAACCAAAATCTCATTCCAAACATAAATGAAGATTTAGATGATGAAACTAAGCGAACACTTTGATTTGTACCGATTTAGGGAGAATAAGGCTACCACGTTTTAGAACAAAGATCATTATATGATAGATAATGAAAAACAGAAGGTACCTTAACACAAAAGGTCACAGAAATCGAAAATCAAATGAATGTTCAATCTAGCGAGTTGCGTGGGCGGTTTTGAAAGAAAGGGGTTGACTGAATTTGGAAGGTTTGACCAGGAAAACTCGCTGGCCCCCTATTTATACATTTAAGGTTTCATGGTTTGGCAGAAATGGTCCCTTAACTTCCTAATGAGGTTAAGAGAACAACACAAAAAGGTTTTATTTAAGTTTCAAAACTGGCACAAATGGACCTTATATTTATATAAGCCTAGGAATCATTTAGCAAATTGCACATAAGTCCCTAAACTCACACATTATTGACAGTTTTGGCCTTTAGAGTTAATATGACTTTAACTCCCCTTTAATTTGTAAACCCGATCAATACAAAAACCGTTTACCAATTAAATATTTGATGAATTAAAATGCCCGTTAGATGTCATAAATTTGAAAAACACTCTCCCCCTCAATCAATGACCCGATTTCTATTGAAAGAGCTGTAGTCATTGATTGAGTGTCAAATTTTGAAAAATTTAAGTCCGATTGATTTTCAAACAACACTTTTCCACCATTGGGAACACAAATAATTTTCTGAAGAATCATAGACGAAAAATCATTTGGTTAAAGAAAGAAGACTTCTCTTCTATATCAAGAAATAATGCACTGAAACATACATTAGATCAAGGGTGCACGGATATTAATTAATCCATGCCCGGGAGAACTTAATCACCCATTGTTAGGAATAACCATCTTTTTGGCGACATGCTTTCCTAATTTTGAAAAGCGGGTTGCAGTCAGAAATAACTACAAGCCTTAAAGACATGTTTTGAAAAGTTTGAACTTCCGTTCGAGCTTCATTTAAAGACCTGTGTCATTGTTGAATGACATTTCTAGGACCATAAATGTTATCGATAAACGGAAGACATGTCTTGACAGACTATTTTTGTTATTTTCTATTTTCTGATTTTTATGGTTTTTGTAGGTTTTATATTTTTGTATTTTCTTTTTAGATTTAAGCTATATGCATATTTACATAGGATGTGGGAGGACCATCCTTTACTCCTCTTCTGCTTCCTAAAGACGTTTAAGGGTTTCTGAAGACATACTCTTCATACCAAGTCGCAGGAGTAGAAATTCGAACCGCTCTTTTGGTAATGCTTTGGTAAATATGTCCTCGAGCTAATAATCCGTCATCACGAAGTACAATTCAACCACGCCCTTCTCAACTTGCTCTCGTATAAAATGGTATCGTATGTCAATGTGCTTAGATCGGGAGTGCTGGACATTATTGCAGTAGAGAGCAATGGCACTGCGATTGTCACAATACAGGGGAATCTTATTGAAGACAAATCTGTAGTCTAAGAGCTGTGATCTCATCCAAAGTATATGAGCACAACATCCAGACATGGCAATGTATTCAGCCTCTGTTGTTGAGATCGCAGTGCTCTTTTGTTTCTTTGATGACCAACTGACTAATTTATCTCTAAGGAATTGAGTACTTCCGGACGTACTTCTTCGTGTGTCTTGACAACCTGCATGGTCTGCATCTGCATAGGCTGTTAGTACCATATCAGTGTCTTTCGGATACCAAAGACCCCAATTAATGGTTCCTCTGAGATACCGAAAGACCCGTTTAAGTGCTTCAAGGTGCTTTTTGGTAGGCGAAGCCTGATACCTAGCACACATGCATATAACGAATACAAGGTCGGGTCTGTTGGCAGTGAGATACATTAGGAAGCCGACCATGCTACGAAATTGAGTCTTGTCAACTGGAATCCCTAAGGGGTCCTCATCCAGTTTAAGTTGATCCACCATGGGTGTATCAACAGGCTCACACAAATCCATCCCAAATTTATTTAATATTTCAAGAGCAAATTTTGATTGATTAATAAAAATGCCTCTGGGATTTTAAGAAACTTGTAAACCTAGAAAAAAAGACATGTGTCCTATCATTGACATTTGAAATTTAGAACTTATCTCATTGGAAAATATGTCACATGCTTTAGGGTCGGTCAAGGCAAATATGATATCATCTACATATATTTGAACAAGAAGAATATGCACCCTCGGAAAATTTGTTGTCTAGAAGAAATCGTGACAAGGTATCATACCACGCCCGAAGAGCTTGCTTTAAACCGTAAAAAGCCTTCTTTAGACGATAAACATGTGTCAGATGGTCTGGATCAACGAAACCCTCTAGTTGACTAACATAGACTTCTTCTTTCAACTCGCCATTAAGGAATGCTGTCTTGACATCCATTTGATAGATGGTCATGTTTTTACTAGCGGCATTGGCGATAAAGATACGAATAGCCTCGATACGTGCAACCGGTGTAAATGATTCCTCGAAATCAATACCCTCCTCTTGTCGATATCTCTTGGCCACCAACCT
The DNA here is from genome assembly GCA_026074375.1 of Tanacetum coccineum. Classification (NCBI taxonomy): domain Eukaryota; kingdom Viridiplantae; phylum Streptophyta; class Magnoliopsida; order Asterales; family Asteraceae; genus Tanacetum; species Tanacetum coccineum. The sequence continues at coordinate 22,083 of BQNB010009675.1, forward strand.
AGCCTTGTTCTTTAGAACATCACCGTACTCATCAAGTTTAACTTTGTAAATCCACTTGAGAGCAATAATCATGACACCGTCTGGTTGAGGTACTAATTCCCATACTTGAAGTCGATCAAATTCGTAAATCTCATCTTGCATAGCTTTAAACCAGCAATCTTCAGTTATAGCAGATTTGAAGTTCTTTGGTTCCACTTTTGACAGTACATAGTTATACAAGCACCACAAGGCATCGGTTGTCAGTTGTTTTCTGGTGGATACCGGCCGAGAGGGATTGCCAATAATATTATCTGGTGGGTGATCTTTGCTCTATTTCCCGAGATGATGAAGTGTTTGAGAGACATAAGGAGATTCTGCTAAACTAAGATCCCTGGATAATGATGCTTCAGAACTAGGTTCTGGAGCAAATATGTTTATAAAGGGATTATTGTCAACCGGAGCAAAAGGATTGTCTTCCATGAGAGTAGATTCAGCTGCAACGCTTGGATGTAACCTTGGAGATTGTAATGCCGAAGATGACGATGAATGACTTGGAGAAGGTGCATCTTGATCAATGGTAGTAGATGAAGGTGTACCGGCTGAGGTGACTGAAACTGAAGCTGCTAGAGCAGGAGAGACCGGTCTTTCAACACGAGTAGATTCTAGGTATTTATCGAACATTGGTTGGAATAAAATCTCCAGTTCTTTATTTATGGGGGGTACATAAGGTGCTGCAGGAACCGGATTAGGTACGAGCCCTGAACTTATCTGTCCAAGCATCAGAAAAGTAGGAGCGGGTCATGTACTAAGTTGCACAGGAGTCATGTGCTCAGTCAACCCATCAAATTGAACGTGAATGGTTTCCATAATTCGTAGGGTTCTCTTGTTGTAGATTATATACCCTTTCCTGCTAGGTGCATAACCAACGAATATTCCAATATCAATTGTTGGTTGTAATTTTCCAAGATCTTCGTTGTCATTTGTAGGGTAACAAAGAGCACCAAAGACACGAAAAAAGGTAAGATCAGGCTTATTATCATGCACCAGCTCATATGGGGTTTTGTGATGAAGAGTGTGAATGAGGGATCGGTTTTGGGTGTAACAAGCAGTAGCCACAGCTTCTGCCCATAGAAACATCAGAGCCTTGGAAAATATCAGCATTGTCCTAGCGGCCTCTACATGAGTAAGGTTCCATCTTTCGACAATGTTGTTCTGCTGTGGAGTCCTTGGAACTATTTTTGATGAAAAATGCCGACACTTTCATAATATGCAGTCAAATATTTATTGACGAATTATGTGCCATTATCGGTACGGATGTATCTAATAGTTTTGTTGAGACCGACTTGTATTTGCTTCAAAAATTTGATGACGACCTCTGGGGTTTCGTCTTTCGATCTCAAAAACTTAACCCAAGTAAACCAAGAATAATCATCAACGATGACTAAGATGTATTTCTTCCCATTAATTGTTTGCACTCGCATCGGTCCACATAAATCCATATGATGGGTATTAAGAACTTCTAAGTTGGTGTTTTCAGTTTTGGGTTTGTGGGTATGCTTTTTTCTCTTTCCTAGTTGACACGCAGAGCAAAGATAATCTTTCTCAAACTTCAATCTAGGTAAACCTCTAACTAAGTCCTTTCTTGCAAGGTCATTAATGGTACTGAAGTTCAAGTGGTTTAAACGACGATGCCATAACCATAATTTATTCTTTGAGGCATTAGACAACAAGCAAATGGGGGAGGACTTCATCATGTCTTTAACCGAGACAGTGTACAAATTAGAACCGCGAGAACCTTTAATTAATTCAACACCATCTGTATCTCGAACATAACATGAATGTTTCCTGAATGCAACTTCCAGATCAGAGTCACAAAATTGTCCGACAGAGAACAGATTGTGTCATAGTCCTTCCACATAGTATACCTTGGAGATTACACTGTCACCAATCACATAATCTTCAAAACCCATAATACCACCAAAGTCGTCATTCCCGAATCTAACTGTCCCGATGAACTTTTTCATGAAATTCCTGAGCCGTGAGCGATCCCCCGTCATATGTTTTGAACAGCTTGAGTCCAAATACCAAAGGACGATCTGTATGACCTGCATTTGAAAATAGACAAAGATGGAGAGTTTGGAAAGTTAGATCCCCAATTTTGGTTGGGTTCCTGTTGGTTAGCACAAGTAATGGCATGATTCTTGTTTTGCTTAGTAGGTGCTACTTTGGGTTTAGTGAGCCTAGTTAAATATAACAACCCATAATTTTCATAAATGTAAATATCCATCTATTAGGTTTGATGATGTACAATCTATCAGTTATATATGAACTCACCTTTTTCAGGGAAATTTTTCGCTTTATTACATTATTGCTTAGCTTTGCGCACAACATCATGAATATTATGAATAGAGGGGGATGCCTTAACAGATTGCAAATAATCAACCACACACACATCATGATTTGCAGAAATTAAACATTTGTTTACGTTTTGGCAAACAGAAACAGAATTCGAATTAATTGGAGCCCACAGTACCTAGAGCTACTACTAGAATCAAACACGATCCGTGTTCTTAGTTAGACTTATTATCCTAGGGTGTTCTTCTACTTTCTTCTTGTGGACACCTTTAGCTAGCGAGATCCTATTTTTCTTTGTATTGCTCCTAGGCTGTGATCCGCTAGCATTAGTGCAACAGTTTACTCCGGTAGAAGGGGGAACAGGGACATTAGTGTTCTGAGTGTTCAGTTCCTCTACATGATTGTGTGTGTTACTATTTGACATGTCACATTGTTCTTTAAAAGTAACTTGCTTTTTCCTAATTACAAGGGTAGGAGCATGCTTTTTATCTCGTTAGTTAAAGGTTTTTGGACAAGTGCCAATCGCATATTCTAAGAGTTCCTAAGAGTGTTTAGTGTAACGGCAAGCAGAGACAATTGATCTATCTAAGGGTCTTTCAACCTTAGCTTCCTCTACTATAGATGAACTTCCTTGTTGTTCCTATTGTGAGGGGGAATTGGTTCAACATCTTTAGCATACCTACCGGGTGCAAGAACTCTTGGGTTTACAAACTCCATAGTGTTGCATTTCAAATTTTCATGTATTTGGGCTTTCAGATTCTCACTTTCAGTTAGCAAGGCCGTTGTCTGTTCTATATGCTTAGAACGCACAATCATAATAGAATCGTACAATTCCTTGTAATGTTGTTTAACTTTTTCATTCTCTGCCCTAAAAAGCTCATTTTGTTCTTGAAGAACGGAGACTTTTTCAGTTAATTGAGTGATCTGAAAATATAAGGTCCTGAAATCAAGAGTACGGTCTGCTTCACTACAGGTGTCTTTCAATTAAGAGATTTGCGTTCTCAATTTTTTGATGACGTTGTCCTTTCCTTAAATGGAAGCTTTCATTTTTTCGATTACAAAGACTGAGTCAAAATAAGGAGTATCTCGAGCGGGTGGAGATGGGTCGTTTCCAAAACTTTCTTTAAGGTTTTGATACTTTAATTGTAAATTTAAGTGATTGACCTCAAGTTTGAAAAAATGTTTTACTAATTCAGTATGATCATCTTTTTGAACCTTATCCCGTAATTTAGAAAGCTCTGCTTCAAGTTCCAGACAACGTGTTTGAACAATGGTGTGGGCTTCATGCATTTCAGTGAATCTAGATACAGTAATCTTAGAATTCGTTGCAATATAAAACACTTATTTGGACAAGAAATCAACAATTAAATTATCATTTTCAATAAGAAGATTTTTCCGCTCAATCTCATCATGCTTCATATTAACAACATTTTAGTCAACTTCAGATTCTAACTCTTCAAAAATGTCTTTCATTTATGTAATTTCTTTAGTTAAAGCCTTTTGAATTCCCTCAAAATGTTCTTTAAGTGTTTTGGAAAATGGAATAACATTCCTTGGTTTGTTCAAAACCCCTTTCCCCTTCAGTGAGCCCAGTTGGTGTAATTATCTTTTTACAAGTTTTTTTAAATTTTGAAAAAAGTTGTATGAGTGTAAAAATATTAATTTTCACTTAACTCTTTGTTGGAAGTACCCTAGGGACAAGCCTTGCAGGTGTATTTGGCGGATACACCATCAATGCTTTGATTGGTCGTGAGGTGGTGGTTTGCTTTTTGAGAGCTTCTTCTTTCATTTTGATAAGATCTTGAGACCAAAATATTTGCTCAGGGGTCAATTGCTTCTGTGGTGTGAAGATCGCTAAATAATTCTCTTTCGAGTAATCAGGTGGTGCGATCTTAACCTTATGAGTCACACACTCAGGGTCTTTCATTTTGTCATTCATTTTCCTCCTAGTGATTTCAGCTATCTCTAGGGTATCTACTGTGTCGTGCACTAAAGCCGGGACATGATTGTTTTTGATAATTTCATAACCATTATATAAAGCGGGCTGAACTTGCTTTGTATGGGTGAGGCATAAAGGGTTCTTGTAGCCAATAGCTACCTTATTTAGTTCATTATAATAGGGCTTTGGTTTACACAACATGTAAACTATTTGAAGAGACTGGTCTTGTTTGTATAATTTATCCTCGACCTTTTCTTTTAAAGCTTTCTTGTCCAAAAATTCTTCAAGGTATTTGTTTTCTTTCTATTTAAAATCCTTTTTCAAAGACGTAACTTCTTCTTCTATTGACTTGTTATGGTTGATGGTAGAAGCAAGTTGCATTTTTACAGAATGAAGTTCCTTTTTCAAAATTTCTTCCTTAATATTACAGTCAATGATAACTATTCTTAATTGTTCATGAATCTTTTGTTCTCTTTCTGTTAATTCAAACCTGGCCCATCTTTCATACTGTTCAACTTGTTCCTTATATGTTGCAAGTTCAACAATTAATGAATTATCAACTACTATGTTTCGTGTTATGTCAGAGATAGATTGGGCATACGGTTCATGCATATCATTAAATATCATCATGTATGCATCATTTGGAACAGAATATACATTACTTTTTACAACTGGCACTGCGTTGTCCTTTACATACTGATCATACGGAATCATATTACTATCACTCATATAATTAGCGTGTGAATCAACAACGTAGGTTGGTTGTACATCGTCATGCATCTCGTGTTCTTCATGATGTTCACAAACAACATCTTGATAGTGATCATGGTCGTGTACCTCAGATAGAATGTCCGAATCATAAGACGGACCAGCTTCATCATAAACAGGATCTGCGGATGATAGATTAGCCATAAGCATAGTTTGTGCCGTAGGAGCCTCATCAACATCAGAATCAAAAGCATCACAGTCATCAGCTTGAAATACCTTATCCACATTGAGTGCTAAGTCCTGAACAGGTTGCTTATCCACATCTTCATCAATGGCGTTGTCTTGTCCACCTGTAATAAACAATAACTACTCTTCATCCAATGCCACCCTGTTCTCCTGAGCTTGCATCAGCAACATCTTGTCTTTGAAGTATTCAAAGTTTTGTGGATGCTTGGGTTGAGTGCAGTTCCTTGCTATGCGGCCTGTACCATTGCACTTGTAGCATTTAACCTACCTTGCTTGACCTGGATTAGCATTCCCAACTCTGTTCTGAGCTCCCCCATAACCAGCTACACATGCACCTCATTCATTGTTCCTCTGTCCTCTATTCTGTCGACCCTAAACATTCTGAACAACAACCCTACCATCTTGAACTGTAGCTTGATTGCTTGGGTTAGATGAAGTTCTGAGTTGATTGTTTGTTTGAGGAAGTTACGTTTTATATGATTGGGTGAGTAGGGTAAATGTGTTGGTTAAATTCTCAATTAAGTTGTCCGATGGAGAGAGTCCTGAATCAAGTTGAGTGTTGTCAGCAAAGTGTGGTGGAACATAAGTGGATGGTGGATTTGTAGATGATTGTGAATTGTATTGCTGATGTGAAACATTGGACATCAAGGCGAGAGGATCAACATTTGGTTGAGTAAATCGTTCCAACATCATTTTGTTTTCATTGGCATATGCCTCATGCTACTTTAGATACGCATACAGTTGATCAAACCTTGTTGAGTTTCACTGCTGTTACAAATCTACCCAATTCTGGCAACATGTTATTAACAAACTTAGAATTCACGTATTTGGGTGTAACAAGCAGTAGCCACAGCTTCTGCCCATAGAAACATCAGAGCCTTGGAAAATATCTGCATTGTCCTAGCGGCCTCTACAAGAGTGTGATTCTGTCTTTCGATAACGCCGTTCTGCTGTGGAGTCCTTGGAACTGTCTTTTGGTGAAAAATTGCCGACACGTTCATAATATGTAGTCTGGTCTTTATTGACAAACTCTGTGCCATTATTAGAATGGATGTATCTAATAGTTTTGTTGCGACCGACTTGTATTTGCTTCAGAAATTTGATGACGACCTCTAGGGTTTCATCTTTCGATCTCAAGAACTTAACCCAAGTAAACAGAGAATAATCATCAACGATGACTAAGATGTATTTCTTCCCATTAATTGTTTGCACTCGCATCGGTCTACATAAATCCATATGAAGGGTATTAAGAACTTCCAAGTTGGTGTTTTTGGTTTTAGGTTTGTAGGTATGCTTTTTGCTCTTTCCTAGTAGACATGCAGAGCAAAGATGATCTTTCTTAAACTTCAATCGAGGTAGTGTACAAATTAAAACCGCAACAACCTTTAATTAATTCAACACCATCCGAATCTCGAACATAACATGAATATTTCCTGAATGCAACTTCCAGATCAGAGTCGCAAAATTGTCTAACAGAGAACAGATTATGTCCTAGTCCTTCTACATAGTATACCCTGGAGATTACACTATCACCAATCACATAATCTCCATAACCCATAATTGCACCAAAGTGGTCATTCCCGAATCTAACTGTCTCGATAAACTTTTTCATGAATTTCCTAAGCCGTGAGAGATCCCCCATCATATTTTTTGAGAAGCCTGAATCTAAATACCAAAGGATGATCTGTAAGACTTGCATTTGAAAACAAACGAAGATGGAGAGTTTAAAAAGTTGGATCCCTAATTTTGGTTGGGTTCCTATTGGTTAGCACAAGTAATGGCCTGATGCTCGGTTTGCTTAGCGGATACTACTTTGAATTTAGTGCCTAGTTAAAGGGCACTGTTCTCCTAAAGTGAATATTCTGCCCGTAGGTCTCCATTGATGACTAACATTGGCAAGCACTTTGCCTGTGGGTTTCCATACTTTCCTAACTTGCTTAGGTTTCCAAACTTGCTTAACTTTACGCACAACATTATGAATATTATTAATAGAGGGGGATGCCTTAACAGATTGCAAATAATCAACCACACACACATCATGATTTACAGAAATTAAACATTTGTTACATGTTTGGCAAACAAAATTAGAATTCAAATTAAATACAGTACGCTTAGAGCTACTAGTAGAATCAACACGATTCATGGTTCTTAAGTTAGACTTATTTATCCTAGGGTGTTCTTCTACTTTCTTCTTGTTGACACCTTTAGCTGGCGAGATCCTATTTTTCTTGGTATTGCTCCTAGGCTGTAATCTGCTAGCATTGGTGCAACAGTTTACTCTAGTAGAAGGAGACACAGAGACATTAGTCTTCTGAGTGTTCAGTTTCTCTACATGTTTATGTGTGTTACTATTTGACATGTCACATTGTTCTTTAAAAGTAACTTGCTTTTTCCTAATTACAGGGGTAGGAGCATGCTTTTTATCTCGTTGGTTAAAGGTTTTTGGACAAGTGCCAATCGCATATTCTAAGAGTTCCTAAGAGTGTTTAGTGTAACGGAAAGCAGAGACAATTGATCTATCTAAGGGAATTCATTATACAGTTGTGATTCACGGTCTTCTTTTGTTAATTTTGAATCTTCCAGGAGCATCTTCACATTGTCCCATATGTCCTTTGCATCAGTGTAATGATTGATAAGAGAGTAGATATCTTTTGGGAACCCTTGAAGTAAGATGTTTGTTACCCGAATGTCAGCATTGTACCTTTCCTTATCTTTAGGTAACAGGTCAGAATAGACACGAGGTCGTTCTGGACCTAGATGTAAGGCACCTTCAGTACCTTCAGCAAGTGTTTCCCGAAAAGTTCCCATCTGAAAAGGTCCTTCATTAATTGACTTCAAGATGTTTACCCTATTCTCTTTACCCTGACAGTACAGTCGAATTCGTTGTTGCCATGATGCAAAGTCAGTCCTATCAAGCATAGGTGGTCGGGAATCAGAACCGGCACATTGGATGTCTTCAGAAAGATTAGCCATCTTAATTGATTGTGAAATCATTAAGTTGATCGAATAATGATTAGTGATTGTATGTTAAAAGTGGTGATTGATTATTTGAAATGGTGAATTGTTGTACAGGTTTGTTAGGTAGAAAAACTTTAGTCTAAAATTCCAAAAATCTACAACTCGCTGCAATGTAACTCGCTGGAAGAGAGTAGACAACTCACTGGCAAGAAACAGATTGGACAAAGTTCATGTTCACAAGTCGCTAGAAAGTGGTCTTCAAATAACCTGTAACTCGCTAGTAGTAACTCGTTGGAAGAGAGTGGATAACTCGCTGGCAAGAAACAAATTGGACAGAGTTCTTGTTCACAAGTCGCTAGAAAAAGTCTTCAATTAACCTATAACTCGCTAGTTCCAACTCGCTACCTGCAAGAAAAGTTAACTCGCTGCCTAACTCGCTACCTGCACAAGACGACAAGTCGCTGACACAGTACTTTCTGACACACGGTGTACTATTCTTACAACTCTCTAGTACAGTAACTTAACTCGTTGCGAAGATCTTTAAACAGTGACCTAACTCGCTAGATTGAAAATTTTGGTTTTTCACCTAAAAACACCTAAAAATCACCCTTTTGAAAGTTTTTGCCTGGTTTCTTCTGCACAACTTGGTACTAGAAGGCTATAGCAACTATAAAAACAAGAACTTTAACATCACAAACATCAAGATCAAAGAAAACCATGAACAAGACTATAAACCTTCAAAAACCAAACTTTTGATCTAAACTAACCAAGAAAACGCACACGCAATCTAGCTAATCATCCCATGTGCTCTGATACCAATTGTAGAATATTAGAAATCATAAAACAAATTCCTATGATAGTGGATTAGCCAAGTTCTAGGAGAGAGAAAAGTGAGAGAGAACTTTCCAGTGAGAGGAAAATGACTTGTTAATTGAAAGGACTAACCACCTCGTCCATGGAATGGTAAGAGGTTTTATAGTAACAACTAAAAAAACTGGCCCTAAGGCTTGGTAAAGGGCTAACACGTTGGGTTTAATACCTGGCCCATTACCGAACATTATACATTAACTACATAACTACGAGCAACAATAAACTGTAAAATACACGGGGTGACCGAGTCTTTTTCTAATATCTAACACATTGCTTTATGTTGTAACAACGTCCAACATTCAAGATCCAAGCATATTGACATCAGATACCATTTCATCAAGGAGCAAGTGGAAAATGGTGTGGTTGAACTATACTTCGTCAGAACAGAATATCAGCTCGCAGACTTCTTTACCAAGGCATTGGGACGAGAAAGTATGTCTCTTGAAACTCTGAAAAGACTGGCAGAAGAAGCAGAAGAGTAATGGTGGAATCTTTTCTTGTATCCTATGTAAATATAGAAATTTAGAAAAACTCAAAAAGATTTTTCATTTTTATAAAATTTTACAAAAAGAAAATAGAAAAATATAAAACCAGAAAATCAAATAGAAAAATATAAAATCAGAAAATTCCAAAAATATGTTGTTTATGACATGTCTTCTGGAATCGATAATATTTACAGCTTTAGAAATGTCATTTAACAATGACACGGAGCTGTAAATAAAGTTTGAGCAGAAGTTGTAAATGTTTTCAAAACATGTCATTGGCTTGCAGTTATTTCAGACTGCAATCCATTCTTAATCATAAAGGCAATTATTTCATCAAAAATAAAACTTGACCTCACAACGGGAATTAAGTTTCTCGGGCATGATCTACTTTATGAACATGCAAAGGCTTGTGTATACTTTGCTACACAACATGGGCTTCCTATCAAATAAGTGTACGTGTCAGTGCATTTATTTTTGAAAAAATAAGAGAAATCTTGTTTTTATTGGTGTTGTATTTCAAAAACAAATTACTAATCTCAGTTTCTTATCAGACAAAGATTTTTTAAAAGAATTTTCTATCACTCAAAAAATGTCTACATCTCTTTAAATAGAAAACAGGACATTATTTGAGAAGAAGAAAGGTTCTTTGCGTGTTTTTCTAAAAACTAATAATTATATAAAACTTATAATCTTATTTTTCTATATTTTTTTTTTTTTTCTCTAAAATTAATTAATATAATAATTCTTTCAAAAGGCTCTTTCAAAATTCATCACGAAGTTAACGGGAAAAGGTTTTTTTAACAATAACGGATCATCAATTAAAGGGGAGTTAATGTAATTTTAACTCAAAAGGGCTTTAGATGTTAGTGGTTTAAACTTCTAGGGACTAAAAGGCAAAATCTAGGACTTAAATTCTAAGTTAGTAACTTTAGAGACTAAGTTTGCCATTTCTATAAGTTACTAAGACTTAGTGTTAAAGTTTAAAGGCAAATAAAAGGAGTTGCAAAATAAAAGGACCATTTATGTCACTTTGAAAACTAAAACCGGTTAACTCACTTTACCAAAACACATTCCTCACACTTACACATTTCTCACAAATCAAACACACACACATACTCTTACACATTTCACACGATTCAACAAGGAATTAAAAACCAGTCTTAAGCTTCAAGGTAATGAGTCTAACTTGTTTATGATCCCTTAAACATCAATATGTCAAAAGGAACTAGATTAATTCACTTTCTATCATTCAAAATGGCCTAAACTCGATTCAGGGTTCATAAAATAAAGTTAATGTTTTTATCAATTGATGTTAAGGGGTTTTGCGTGTTTAAGGGGTACTATTAGGATCAACATAAACATTTTTGGATATCTTTAACTCGTTTATGAGATTGAATGATTTTTGAATGAGGAATTGTGCGAAACATGCATGGGTTGTTTCAATGTTTGTGGGTTTGTGTTTAATAGCATCATATGAGCATCTTTAAACCTTTGAAACACGTGTTTAATCGTCTAGGATAACCTTGGTTCAATTTTATGTATTCTTTGGTGTGAAATGCGCAAATGTGGAAGAAAATGCATGTGTTAAGTGTTTAATGTGTTGGTTATATGTGTAGTGATCCTAAGAATGCTTGTTTTGTCCCCTAGATGCCATATAACTCAATTACAACGTGTTCTCCTTCTTTAACTATTCGAAATCAATGAAAAAGGCTTATTTGTATGAAAAAGGCTTGTTTGTTGTTTATCCTTATCAGTGCATCTTGCTAGGATGTTTGTTGATCACATGCATCAACCATGGAGAACCTTAGCAACAATCATCAACAAGTATTTATCTAGGAAGACATCCAGCAACGACAGACTCTGATAATCAAGAGTTGCAATATTGTAGGGTATGTTCCACAAGGAGAATGTCGACTATCCTGAGCTGATATGGGAATACCAAATTAACTACAGGCACTCTAAGCTGAGAAGACGTGAAATCATGCCTTACCTCGGATTTACCAAAATCATCATCAACCACTTCCTCTCACTTAACCCTTTCATTCCCAAAGGATCGAGCTCTGGCTTGCACACTATCAAGGATGATGGAGTAATTAGCAGATTGAAGTTTGTCAGAATTGGTGAATGTGACACTCCATAAAATTCAGGTCATTATTTAAACTTTTACGTGCAATATTTTAACTTTTATAAGTTACGTGCTAATTTGACCTAAATCGGGGAAGTTGACCTGCGTGAAACTAAAAAACGTTATTGGATGCGTTCCAACTCCGAACTAAGTTTAGTCTACTTATATTATACTTGATTTAGTCATTTTATAGTGTTACGTAGTTTACATACACTTACGTTAATAATTTTTACGATTGCTCCTCATAGATGTGCTCATCTGTTGTAGGTTCAGTCTCAGGTGGTGGTGGTGGTGGTGATGTAGGTGTAGGAATAGGTGGTGGTATTGGTGTTGGGATAGGTGGTGGTGTTGGTGTTGGGATAGGTGGTGGTGTTGGTGTAGGGATAGGTGGTGGTGTTGGTGTTGGTGGTGTTGATGAGGAGGGTTGGGATGGAGCCACAGCAGCATGTTCTTGTCCTGCATTAGGGTTAGTAGCAACAAGTAACATAGAAGGCAATAAAGGTCTTGGTGCCCCCCTAAAACCCCTTTTCATATTCCCAAAGATCTTTTTGGTCAGGCTCACAGCTAGATAAAGGGTTTTGTTTTCTGTTTGAATATTCAAAATCATTTGCAGAAAACGGGGATACATTAAAAACTTTGTCTTGCTCTTCAAATTTGCCACCATACCATCAAAAATAAGCTTAGAAAAGTTTAAAACCCTACAGTGGGTTAGACAGACTCAAATAGCAGTAGCAAATATTGCTACCAAATTGATCCATCACCACTTTTAGTGCTTATACAGTGTTAAAGTATGGTGGACTAAAAAATGCCATTGGGGTATGAAGAAACTTTTCCAAAAGGTAAAGGTTCCATCAGTAGGATACCTATTTTGGGTGGGGACCCATACCTCAAAAGGTCAGCATTTGGCCACATTGTTATTCTGTGGCGTCCATCTAATTGAAATGAATCCCGAATTGACGCCTAGAGATTGTGTATCTTATGGTATCAAGTTGCTCTAATTATTAGCAGACCCATCGGTGTTTGAAGTGGTGAATAGCACTCTGCCAATATTGTTTTACTAGTGAATCATAGATAGGTGGATTAGCAGTTAAGCATACTGAGGTTTGAACTCGAAGAAAAATCCACTATCTCAAGCTAAACCATGAACTTTTGTCAGGTTTGCGCAAAAAACCCCACTTGATTGTATTTGTCACAATACTTTATTGTAGCCATAGTGACGATCGTTACTTAGATACTTGGGTTTTGAAAAAAAATAGGTGAACATTGTAGATGCTGGTAACAGAACTCTTGACTATTTTCTTTATAAAGAAAATTCGTTACTATGCAAAAGAAAAGATAGCAATAAAAAGATAGTGGTGACAAGAAGAGATCAAACATTTATCTATCTATTAGCTACGCTGTGTGGACTAATTGCATCGTTAAAATCTCTATCGGTAACATTTAAACAGTGATAAAACAGAAAAGTCAATTTTTCCCGCAACCAGCATTAACAATAAACTACCAGAAATTAACAATTTACCATTTGCCGACTTATTTGGTCAAACAGAATTAATTTTAGAGTCAATCGAATTAATTCTTTTTCCACCGAATTAACACACTCCTCTTTGCATCCAAAGCTATGCTTCGCAAAAAAAAATAAAAAAAATTTTTTTTTTTGACTAAAAACAAAGAAAAAACTAGTGCAAAAATTTTATATAGACAGAATTAAGGAAAAACTACTACCCGAAGCTAACTCTATTAACTACCAGTATTAACCTAACAGTATTAATATGACACACTACCAGTATTAACCTGCCAGTGTTAATATGACACCTATCAGTAGTAACCCTAACTTAAATACAGGATTAAAAGTTACTAACTAACAGTATTAAGATTACTTAGCTACCAGAATTCTAACAAACTATAATCTAAGCTCCCCTTAAATGTTGTATGGGGTTGATCATACCCCATGCTAACCACCAAGTAAGTAAACCGTGGTCCATCAATGGTTTGGTCAACAGTCAGCTTCATTTATGTCGGTGTGAATTATCTCTCACCTTATGAGCTTCTTCCTATAACAATCTCTGATGAAGTGGTGATGAATCTCATGGTTTGTCTTCAGAATGATAGACTAGGGTTCTTCACATGCAGTTTGTGCTTTCATTATCAATGTGGATTTTGGTCATTCTGAAGTTGAAACATAGTCCAAACATTGATTTTGAACCCACAACACTTGTCCACGCATTTGCAGCAACTACATATGCCGCTTCAGTTGTTCGCAGTGGCTGACAATAGGTCTGTTTCTTACATTGCCAGAGATAAGTCTTTGACCAAGGAAATTGACAACCACTGTTGTGGATTTCCTGTCAAGTTTGGATCCACCATAGTCACTATCAGAGAATGCTTTCCAAATCAAGGGGGTGATTCCCCTAGGATACCATAAGCCCAAGTTGAGTTGACCTTAAGATTTCTGAATGATCCTCTTCACAGCATTGAGATGAGAAGTCTTCTTGGAGTTACCTGAAAACGTGAGACACACACATACTGCATACATAATATCAGGTTCTAGAAGCAGTTAAGATACATGAGGGACCTATCATAGATTGTACAAGTGTAATCTACATCAAAAGCTTCCTCATCCTTTGTCAAAGGCAACTTCGGTCTCCCATGGGGCAGTGATGGCCAGTTTTGACATTCACAAGAGAAATTTCTTGGTATCTCAGATACATACTTGTTTTGAGATATGAAGATTTCCTCCTTGTTTCTGATTGCTTGTAGACTAGGAAAATGTAAGTTCACCCAGAGAACTCATTTGAAATCTGCTTTGCATCAAAACTTATCCTCATCACACCGGACTTTTTGGTAGGCCAAAAATGTTGTCTTCAACATACAATTGACCCAACATGATATCCTTTTTGTTACTTATAAAGACTAAAGTCTTGTCAATGGTGCCCCTCTTGTATCATTGCTGCTCTAGGAAAGTTGAACAAAGTAGCTACCAAGCTCTTAGGGCTTGGTGCAATCCTTACAAAGCTTGACCAACCTTATAACCTTGTAGGATGATCAGGATCACAAAGCAGGGAGGTGTGAGACATAAACCTCTTCATCAATAGTGCCATAAGAAAAATCACTTTTAACATCCTATTTGATAGCACTATGAACCCCATAAATGAGGCAAAGGCCAAAAACACCCTGATAGCTTATATTTTGCTACAGGAGCAAAAAACCTAATCATAGTCAAGCCTTTTCTCTTGCCTATGACCTGAGTACCAGCCATTGCTTTGTTTTCTTTTTTTCTTTTTTTTTTTTTTTTTTTTATTTTTTTATTTTTATTTTTTATTTTTTTTTTTTTATTTTTTTTTTTTTTTTTTTTTTTCTAATTTTTATGACAATATCCTTTCTCACCCTTGCACCATGAAGAAGAGAAGACCTTTCTTCATGATCAGCACTAGGAGAGTATAAACTTAATATTGCCTGGAGTATTCTTCCCTCGCAAAAGCGTAGTAAGATTAATACTACAGTATTACCAGGATTTAGTAACTGGTAAGTGCTTGTTGCATGGTACTTGGTCCTAAGTGCTTCAAAGCAGAGCATCCAGCTCTTTTCTAAAGGTCACTACTGTCATCAAGCAGACTTGGATATTGGTGTAGAAGATGGCTGTTTGGGAGTGAGTCTTCTTATTAGAATCATTTTCAGAAAGAGCTGCTTTTCTTAGTTGCTTTAGTTAGAGATTTAGAAGAAACCACCATCAGGTATGCAAGCCTCGCCTCAGTCTCACATCAATAATCAATGACCTCTTTTAAATAACCTGCAGGGTCTAGCTTAATTTTGCAAGAGACATGTATTAGCTCATGGAGTTGTAAGATAGTCTAAGTCACACGTCCCACCTCATGGCCTATCCCTATCATGGGTTTTTCTCCAAGAAAAGTTGACATGTAAGGTTACTTCAACTTTTTTGGTTACTAAATTATAAACCTAAGGGCTTTACTGTTAACAGAGTAACAACAAGAAAACCCTCAACAGATTTTTCATCAAAACTTTCCTAGTGGGCTAAGAGTATTGAGAATGTAACATGCCCCACAAATGGTCTTATGTAGCTAAGATTGGTTTGGGCCCAAACAAAAGCTCATAAGGATTTTTGTTCTGAGCTGCCTTGGTCCTCTTACCCTGTTAGGTTATAGCAAGCAGTATTGACTACTTCTGCCAAAAAGTGGTAGGTACGTGTGTGTCAGCTAGCATAGTCCTAGCAGCCTCTATAGGTCCTATTCCTTCTCTCCCAGCAACCCTATTTTGCTGGAGGAGTTCTTGCATTATAAACTCCTGTTTTATACCTTTTCCACACAGAACTCAAGCATTACCCTGTTTTTAAACTCTGGCTATTATCTTGATCTAATGATTTTTACCTTTTTGATTAGATTGGATTTCTATCTGTCTTATAACAAGTCTTACAGGATGTCATTAGGCTCATCCCTTTTTGCTAGAAAAGAATACCCAACAAAAACCTTGAAACAGTCATCAGTAATCACTAGACTAGTAACTTGCATGGTTGATACTCCTCTACAGAGGTAGGTCAATAAGTCCCATATGCAAGGTGTGTAATAGTCGTGGGTCTACATATCTATCAATCTTGGCTTTTCAGGGAGGCCTTGTGTTGCTTTCCCTTCTAAAAAGCAACACATGTGTGGTCATTTTGAAACTCTTGGAAGGTAACCCTTATAGATTTCCCTTCACAAGTTTATTTAAGTTTTGAAATTAAGGTGACCTTTCCTCCATTGCCACATATTTAGCTTCACCAGATGGCTTTTGCTAAGAAACAGGAGATATCCTTTTGAAGGGAATAAATATTTGTTATGTCAAAGTATACAGGTTGGTTTGCCCTAGGAACCTAGACAGGCCCTGTTTTACATCAGGCATTTGAAGTCAGGGACACCACAAAAACACTCTTTTTCAGTAAAAAGTACATTAGTTTTTTATCACATTCTGAGTTAGGGCGATTAGATTAAAGTCCAAGTTCTTTCACATACGCCACATCATCAAAAACTAAATGTCTAATTGTATTGTACATAGTCCACTGATACTACCTTTACTTCCTCCAAAAGTAACAGATCCCACTTTGGATAGTTCTTGATAATCTTCAAGATGGGCCCTGTTACCAGTCATGTGCCCAGAACATCCACTATCAAAAATACCTTTATGCTCCATATGCTTCAGTGGATGATCCTGCACAATCAAAAAGAGATTAGTTTCTCTTTGGGACCCAGGCCTTCACAGGCTTGGGTCTGCCTTGTGGACCTCTAGAAACAATAACATTTGATTCAGGGGTTGGTCCACTATTGGTATTGGAGAATGGTATTTCTTTTATCCCAAACAAAACTGCCTGAGGTTTACAGCAGTGCCCATTTTGCCCTGAACAACATTTTTATTTGGCTTGTGTGCTGTTAAAAATTTTCTTGAAAAGTGTCTATTTACAGGTGAACTTTGTTTTGAAAAACATTTCTTTGGACTGTTAAGATTCACCTGTGAAAGTTTAGGGCTGGTTTTGTATGAAGTCTGGTTTGATACTGGTCTATTTACTCTAGCAGTATTTAGAATATGCACATACCAGAATTAACATTTTGCTTTGCCTGTATTAAAATCTAGAAACTACCAACTTATTTGAGTGCCAGCTGAACTAACAGTACTAACATTTCCATATCGACCAGTCATAACAAACTTACCCTTACCCAGTTTTAATAGTGTTGCTTGCTAAGTACTAAGGTTGCGGTATAATGTTTATTAGTTCTGTACAGGCCTGGGAGTGAACTGATTTGCTTTTTTCACCTGTTAGTGTTAGTCCGGCCGGTGTAGCTTGTAAATCAGCATGAAAACCACCCTTTTGCTCTTAAGAGAGCTTCCTTGCATCTTCTTCTCCATTAATAGTCACTGTCCTTAATCAAGTGACTAAGACTTCCACACACAACAAACATTGGTTTTCTTTCAAAAGAATATCTGGACACCTTTATTCCCTTTTCATTCGTTGATTCTAATTATGTCTGTTATTTGAATGAATATAGGTGGGGAGTCCCTGGTGTACTAATTGGTGGCCTAGGAGTTGTTACATGCCTGTGCACAATCTAGGACAATGTCTATATGGGTTGTAAGGTACTTGTGTTGAGTCTTTTGGGTGGCAATGGTAACCTGCTCAATAGAAGGTATAGGGATATGGTCATGGATAGGGTCATCATTGACTGAATGGTCAGATACAGCTCCTAGTTCCCCATCACTGTCATTGGATTGACAAGTTGAGTAAACAGTGGAACTAGCATCAGACTCAGTAGGACTAGGAGATTGAGGTTTGGAGGCCATATTTACATAGCTCATACAGAGAATCATTTATGTCCTCCTGTTCCCTAGGGTATAATCACCACTAAGTGGATGGCGGGACACCTGTATATTTCTACCTGTTTAAATCTGAGTATAGTGGTTGTCATAATTTCCTGATCTGCTATCCCTAAAAGCAAAAATACCCTCTACTTATTTCTTCTCATATCACTAGGACCTCAGCATTTGATTAGATGCCATATCTCCTAAAAACTATCTTAACAGTTTAAGCTCATCCACAATCCAATATAGCTTGTAAAGATCTTTTGAAGATGCAAACCAAGATATCAACCTTTTTTTGTAACGCATCTTTGTTCACTTAACAGCTTTCATTCTATTCTTCTATACTTTTCAGCTTTTCATTTTTTCAAAAATTTGATATGCTTTGAAAATTATTTTTCAGTTAGGAAGATTGCTGTATGTGGAGGCTTAATCTGGGTTTCTAATTCTTAACAGCTTAGATTGATGAGCGTTAAAGGCAGCTTCCTGGTCACAAATGTCAGATGGCAGTTCAACTCATACTTAGCTTGATTGTGCATTATATGAATCTAAACATAATTTAGAGCACATGGATACCTCATTATTCACAGTGAAAGCCATTAGAGCATGATTGAGTTCCTTCATCTGTAGTCTGATATACCCATTTGATGCCCTTATCAATGCGTTTATCAAGGCTTCCTTTTCAATTTGCATGGCTTGAATTCTAAACCTTTACCTGCTTCCAGCGCTACCTTCCTTGAACTTTAAACTTCACTCCTGGCAAATGCCCAGTATTGTGGCATATGAAACATCAACTTTTCTCTTATCAAATGCCTCATGCATTGTTCCTCACTCATGGCTTTGCCTGTCTTCTTGTAGAACTTCTTAATCTTTATGGCAGTCTATAGCAATCTGCCCAATTTATTATCCATTTCATTCCTAAATCCAGATCATCAATCTTGATCTAGGTCTTCATGTTTCATTTCCACATCATCAGCATTTGTGGCTAGAAAAGAATGGATTAACCTTCATCAGCAAGACAAGGAGTAGCAGTTGTTGTTGCTTTGGAAGAGGAAGTGTATAAGTACTAATAACATCTTGTGCTGTGGCTTGGCTTACTGCCTGCAGATGAGCTTGGCTTGTGATGAAAAGCCACTATCAATATGTAAGGGAAGCAGATGATGTCTTTTGGAGGTCTTGTTCAAGACACTCTGAATTATTTATAAATCATCTATTAAAAGTGTGTCATTATTCTTCTTCGTTCTCATTGTCCATAGCTGACTGTCCATGCAAGGAGGAAGGGACCTCCAAAAACTTGTGTTTTGCGTCTTCATTGACACACAGCACCAGGGCATCCAACTGTGGATAGGAGT
The DNA here is from genome assembly GCA_026074375.1 of Tanacetum coccineum. Classification (NCBI taxonomy): domain Eukaryota; kingdom Viridiplantae; phylum Streptophyta; class Magnoliopsida; order Asterales; family Asteraceae; genus Tanacetum; species Tanacetum coccineum. The sequence goes on from BQNB010009675.1 coordinate 41,439, forward strand.
TTTTGAACCGATATACTTTCTCATAAGCTTTCCATAGAGATCTAGTCAATGCCGAAACTATGTCTTCAAACAAGCTTTTTGCATTTTCTTCGAGTTCGCATTACCACCAAACAGTGTCTTGTTGCTGCCCGATCTCTTTGGCATCATCACTGCCATGAAAGTTGAGACTGATCTTTTGGAACCGCATTAGCAGTAGTGTTCTAGCTTTCCTTTCTTTTCAACAGAAAACTGTTCTTCCTGTGTGGCTGAGGAAAGAACCCTGTATAAACCTTCCTTACCTTTGTGACTCGCCTTCTTTGGAGTTCCCCTTTGATCACTTTCCACAGACCTTATTATCAATATAACTCAAGATAATGTTCATCTCAATAGCACGTATCTAATCAGCTTTTTGGAGGCGGGTTGTTTAATGTTATGAAAGTGTATTTTGTGGTGACTATCTTTGTGGTAGGTTTATCAAGGAGCTCTCCTTTGTTGGTTGCTGGTACAGATCATCAAAGATGCATCATCTTGAAGAGCGAAAGTTCTCATCATCATGAGAGAAAAAATTATCGTTAGCAGACATGATAATTTGATTGGTGGGGAATAAAAGGTTTTGATCTATGTTTCAATCTGTGTAAAGTCCCTTTATGGCTCTGTACCACTGTATAGTCCTGAATTAACAGGATCTGAATGAGCCTTGGATACGGACTTTAGTCCTTTGATAAATCCAAAATACTATATGAGAGACAATGACTGTGATATAAATCATTACGCGGAATTTCACTACTTATACCAAGACGAAACAAGAACAAATACTAACATTGCTATTCTATTTACTATTTGTTTGTCAATGCTCAATCAACTGATGTTTACATACTATTCTATGTTTCCTTTTATAGGTTAAGGAACCCTAAACGATGTTAAGAGGATAATGCTTATCTCTTCCTAAATTCAACGCTAAATTGATAATATTACTAAAATTAGAACAGACTTAATGTCGATCCAAGCAGTATTATCTTTAAATACTGCCAGACCTAGTTAATGCTGGCAGACTTAACGTGCTTCACCAGGACTTAACTTCTATACTAACGTACTAACGAGTCAGCTCTCGTACTGAACTTATAACTAACAGACTTAACTTTAATACTAATAGTATTAAGTCTGTTTACAATATTTTCCTAACAAGGTCCTTCATCAATTAACTTCAAGATGTTTACCCCATTCTCTTTACCCCGACAATACAGTCGAATTCATTGTTGCCATGATGCAAAGTCAGTCCTATCAAGCATAGGTGGTCGGGTATCAGAACCGGTACATTAGATGTCTTCCGAAAGATTAACCATCTTAATTGATTGTGAAATGATTAAGTTGATCGAACAATGATTAGTGATTGTATGTTAAAAGTGGTGATTGATTGTTTGAAATGGTAAATTGTTGTACAGGTTTGTTAGGTAAATCCACAACTCGCTGCAATTGCTCTCTGCAATGTAACTCGCTGGAAGAGACTTGATAACTCGCTGGCAAGAAACAAATTGGACAGAGTTCCTGTTCACAAGTCGCTAGAAAAAGTATTTAAATAACCTGTAACTTGCTAGTAGTAACTCGCTGGAAGAGAGTGGATAACTCGCTGACAAGAAACAAATTGGACAGTGTTCCTGTTCACAAGTCGCTAGAAAAAGTCTTCAATTAACCTGTAACTCGCTAGTCTTAACTCGCTGGAAGAGAATTGTTAATTCGCTAGCAAGAATTGAAATGGTCAGGGTTCCTGTTCACAAGTCGCTAGAGAATTGTCTTCAACTCGCTACCTGTAACTCGCTATAACCAACTCGCTACCTGTAACTCGCTAGTTCCAACTCGCTACCTGGAAGAAAAGTTCACTCGCTGCCTAACTCGCTACCTGTACAAGACGACAAGTCGCTGATACAGTACTTTTTGACACACAGTGTACTATTCTTACAACTCGCCAGTACAGTAACTTAACTCGCTACGAAGATCTTCAAACAGTGACCTAACTCGCTAGATTGAAAAATTTGGTTTTTCACCTAAAAACACCTAAAAATCACCCTTTTGAACGTTTTTGCCTAGTTTCTTCGGCATAACTTGCTACTTGAAGGCTATAGCAACTATAAAAACATGAACTTTAACATCACAAACGTCAAGATCAAAGAAAACCAAGAACAAGACTATAAACCTTCAATAACCAAACTTTTGATCTAAACTAACGAAGAAAACGCACACACAATCTAGATAATCATCCCATGTGCTCTGATACCAATTGTAGGATATTGGAAATCATAACACAATCAAATGACTAGTGGATTAGCCAAGTTCTAGAGAGAGAAAGCGAGAGAGAACTTTCTAGTAAGAGAAAATGAACTTGTATAAATGAAATGACTAACCCACCCCTTCCATGGCATGGAAGAGGCTTTTATAGTAACAACTAAAACTTGCCTAAGGCCTTGGTAAAGGGCTAACACGTTGGGTTTAATACCCGGCCCATTACCGAACATTATACATTAACTACTTAACTACGAGCAACAATAAACGGTAAAATATACGGGGTGACCGAGTCTTTTTCTAATATCTAACAAAAAACTTTTCAGTATAAGAGTACCACCCTTTGACACAAAAGTATGACTTTTTGATAGAAAATTTGAGATAAAATAGCCAAAATCATTTGTTTTTTCAAAAATGTTTGAAAAATGATGATTATACAACAAAACCCATGAAACAATAATTGAATGGTCAATAAGTCACTCACTCCTCATTCTATTCATTGCAGAAAATGCTCAAAACTGGACATGACTTAGACCATTTACCTAATTGAGTTCAAAAGTCAGTCATAAATCAAGTTGCATAGTGTTACAAACACTCTTTTTCAAAACTTTGGAATTTTCCTTTTGGAATATGAGAATCTTTTTGAGAAATGATCACGGACTTTTGAATCATTCATTTATTTTTATAAAGAATTTGAAGCATTTTTTAATCACTGATTACTGAATGAAAAATGTAGTTAATCAACACCATATCCTTATATACGATAACTGGATGGTCAGTAGATCACTCATTCCTCATTCTATTAAATTCAAAAAATGGTCGTAACCGGACGTGATCTTCACCATTTGCCCCATTTATCAATATAAAAATATGAGTTTTTTAACAAAAGTTATCATTGGATTTGTTAAATGCTATGAAATCCATTAAGACTTGGCCCAATAAGCATTTACGAAACCCTTTTTTGGCCCAATTGACGTTTACGAACCCTCATGTTTTGACCCACTAATCATTTACGAACTAGTAACCTAGTTAACTTTCAAAACTACTTTCGTATGCATGATTATGTGTTAGAGCGCTGATATTTATCATTAATTTTCATTAAAACTAAATAAACATCATCCTTACATCCTTTAAAAGTCCAATTAATCTAAAAAAGAACATATTCATCCATACAAAACCTCTTACGGTTATGTAACCTTGTAATTAGTGGTCCAAACATGTTGTTATTGATGTTTTAACAACAAAAATCATATCCCAACACTCTTATTAATGTTTTCCCTTAATCGATTTCACACAATCATAATCTTTAATTTTACAAAACCCTAATTCATCTACGAAACCTATCTATCACTTGTTTAACACAGATTAAAGCAAAAGGAATAAAGAAGAATCATATTTCCTTACGTTTTATTATCACAAAATTTCAAAAACCGATTTGGATCGTGTGTTTTGCAAAGATACGAAATCTCAAGTTCTGAGAGGATTTACGAAAGTTATGAGGTTGTGTATGAGAGTGACAACTTTCGTATGAAACCTGTTGGTTTTTATACGTACGAAAACAATTTTGAGTTTTTTCTACTTTCAGTCTCTCGACTTGCTTTCGTATTCTTCAGGAATCCAAAATAACTTTCATAATCTCCCCTTTGGAGTTAAACCACTTTTTCTAATAATCCCTTTGAGAAACTTTTGCAGTTAAGATCCCGTTATTCAAAAATTTCATAACTCCCCCTTGAACAAATATCCATTTGAAATTTCTTCCTTTTTAGATAAAAAAATTTGTTTAAAAGATTGTCATATATATAGAGGATAAAGATCAAATAAAAAGACAAATATCCGTGAGAAGGATAAAAAATGTTTTTTTAAGTTCTCGAAAAATTCTGAATAAATTCCACAAGATCGGGTATGTTGGTGCATAAAAAAGTCGTGAAGGAAGTTTTTCTAATTTTGAGTTTATATACATTTTTTAATAAAAAAAAACAAAATTTTGATGCACAAAATTTTAAATTTTTTTTAGTTTGATGCGCAATAAAATTTTGATGTAAAAAGTCAAAAGAAGTTGGGTATAAAAACGAATTTTTAATGCACAAAAAACGATTTACTGCAATTATATGCATAAAAAAAATTTGTGCATTAAAAATTTGATTTTTGTGCTTAAAAAAACGAATAAAAACTTAAAATTAGAAAAACTTTCTTTACAGAAGTTTTATGCACCAACATACTTGATCTTGTGGAATTTTTTCAGAATTTTTTGAGAAGTTTTAAAAATAAGATGTTTAGTGTATCTTTCTCACGGATATTTGTCTTTTTATTTTAACCTCCCCCCTCTCTCTCTCCCTCTCTCTCTCTCCCCTCTCACATTCCCTCTCCCTCTAATAAAAAGTGAGAGTTCTCTATGAAATAACAAAAAAAAAACAGACGACAATTAGATTACGAAAACACCCATAACTGCAAGATAAACCCCCTCTCACTCTCCCCCTCATCACATTTCCCCCTGCTCCCTCAACTCCTCTCCCCACCCTCCGATCATCTAGCTATCTCTCCCAACACTCCCTCCAATTCTCGGTCCTCTCGCGCGCCACCCCCTTCCCCTCATCTCTCCTATCCCTCTTCCCTAGCTCACGTCCTCACCCCCACCCTCTACACACTCCTCCTCTCCTCTCTCAGTTCCTCTCCCTCTACTCTTATCTCTCTCTCCAACTCTTTCCCTCACTCCCTACTCCCCCCTGAATCCCCAATCCAACTCAGAACTCTCTCTCCACTTCCAGCAATCCCCTCTAAGGCGATCATCAGTGGCACACAACATCCCCACTCTCTCCAACCGATGCAGAGACGCAGCCTCGTGGATAATCTCTCATCGGCGCGCCCTCTCTTTCTCTCTCTCTCTCAAAAATTTCACAAGATCAAGTATGTTGGTGCATAAAACTTTTGTAAAGAAAGTTTTTCTAATTTTGAGTTTTTATTCGTTTTTTTAATGCACAAAAAACGAATTTTTAATGCACAAAAATTTTTGATGCACATAATTGCATTAAATCGTGTTTTTGTGCATTAAAAATTCGTTTTTATACCCAACTTCTTTTGACTTTTTGCATCAAAATTTTATTGCGCATCAAACTAAAACAAGTTGAAAATTTTGTGCATCAAAAAATTTTTGTGCATCAAAATTTCGTTTTTTGTGCATTAAAAAAAACGTATATAAACTCAAAATTAGAAAAACTTCCTTCACAACTTTTTTATGCACCAACATACCCGATCTTGTGGAATTTTTTCAGAATTTTTCAAGAACTTTTTTTAAAATTTTTTCTTTTTATCCTTCTCACGGATATTTGTCTTTTTATTTGATCTTTATCCTATATATATATATATATATATATATATATATAGTTATTTCTAACTTGTGTCATAGGGGCACAAAATAAAAAGGCAAAAGTACAGAAAAGTACACATGGACCCACAAAAAAGTACAAAAAAATACACAGGGACCCACAAAATTTGTGGATCCCTGTGTACTTTTCAGTACTTTTGTGTAGGTCCATGTCTTCTTATCTTGTGCCTTTAGGGTACAAGTTAAAAAAATCATATATATTTATATATATATATATATATAGTATGATTATTATAAAAGAGAGTTTAAGTAAAAAAGATAGGAAGTGATCTCAACTATGTGATCTATTAAATAAGTGGAAAGATCTATTAAGAGAACATTTTAATAAACTTAAAAATTAAAGGTGCATAATGTGTCATCTTTATTGATAATGGGGGTATTAAGGTCTTTTCATTGTGAGCATTCAGTAAATGTTATAACATTTCAAGTTTACATTTTAATGCTTTTAATATATGAGAAAAGTTCATTTGCATACCAGTTTCTCCTCACATACCAAGGTACAAATCACACCACCATCCATTTGACTTTGATCTAATGATGGGGATTAATCTAAGATTTAATTATATTTAATAGATAAGATTAAACTTTAAAAAACATCCACCACCCCTTTTTACTTTTGTGTTTTTTTAATTAAAACACACTTTCACCCTTATTTTTAAAAATTACATATCGCAAAAACCGTAAAACGTTAAGATACATAAATTACACCATCATGACAAGCATTAAATTAACTTTCAATATAGGGGCACTTTCATATACTTTAGACAAACTTTTTTTTTTCGATGTAGTATTTTGTTTGATATATCACGTGTGATATTACACTAATCTATAAGTTAGAACACTTCACATGCTTTCGTAAAACGGGTATAAATATCTGTGTGGAACTTCAACTGACTCATCATTTTTGGCATTGAAAAGTATATACCCTTAGTTTTCCAACCATTTATCATACATAACTTTTGGACCTCCAAATCAAAACATATTATTTATAGAAGTTGGTGAATATCGAAGAATTTTATTTTTTTTATCATCAAACCTACTTGAAGTATCACATGTGATTTAACATATTTGTACATTCGAACACTCAAGATGATGTCATGAAATGAGCGTAAGTATTTATGTAAAACATTAAATGGTTCATCATGTTTGACATTAAAAAATAAACATCTTTACCATTCTAACCATATATCAAACATAATATGTGAAAATTAAATTAAAACACTATTTTCTCACAAAACTATGTTTTAACCCTTTTAATCCTACTAACAGTATAATATCACAAGTGATACATAACATTGATTACATGTTAAGAATTTCAAAAATAACCATAGTTAGTGTCACATTATATTTCTTTATCACATGTGATATTAATGATATGTGGAATACCATGACTAATGCCACATTATATTACTCTATCACATGAGATATTATTATTATTTATTTATCACTGGTGATACTACAATGTCATAGGTAATAAATGTTAAGCCACGGGTGAATCTTACTTTATAAAGGTATTGGTATATGGTTTACTGGTTGGGGTTTAGGGGTTTTGGTATAGGGTTTAGTAGTTACGGGTTTAGGGTTTAGGGTATAGATTTTAAAGTTTATGTGTAACATTTCTCATTTTCATGTCATTGTGCGACTCTATTAAAAATCACTATTTATTTTAGTCCGATACGCGTTTACTATTAATTTTGACCTTTAAGCTAAATCGACTAGACTAGAAATAATCATTTAACGTAAACGGTCACCAATACAATCAAGGTTTACGTCAAGCAAGTGTCAAGTAATTATTAGGAAGATAATTATTGAATTTGCTCATTTTATTTTTATTGGTCACGTAAATGACTTACGTTTCACAATAAAATGCATTTAGACACACCACGGAAATCCCTAGACTTACCTAGACTCAAACCAATACCCATATTAAATGCCTAAACACAAAATTAAATCAAATCTTGTGTTAATATCACTTAATTACCGAAATTTGGGCAAGTAAACCCACACAAATCATCCTAAATGATTTACTAGATACTAATAATCTTCTAATGATCTTAACAAGTACTAGTACATCCATGTCTTAATTAATGCTAGTCCTAATGGTCTCCTAATGACTATTTATCCATTGGTTAATAACCAATTCCCCCTTTGGATCCCTTTTGTGTCGCGGTTAACCAAGAGAAGGGCACACAAACCATATCATTCATATCTTAAGCATATCTTGTACATCAACTAACTAATTAAGTCATGTACGTAGTGGTTTAACCAAATACAAGGGGTAGCAAACTAGAACTCTCAAAAACCACTTCTTAGGGCACGATTTGGTTGATTTGTGAACTAAGGAGACTAACTAGCTTCTTGCCCTATAAATAAGACTCATTAGCTCACATAACACATTTTCTAAACTCTTAATACTCTCTCCAAGTTAAGCTTCTCTCGATTATTCATCCATCACATTCGGTGTACATCTAACCGAGCCACATTCAACCCACATTTGATCCAAAGACTCAAGGAAGCTTTTGAAAGATCGGGTATAAAGGTTTAAGGGGTATAGGTTAGGTGTTTAGAGTTTTTGGTATGGTTTAGTAGTTTATGTATACATCATTTGTGATATTATACCTAGTGGTTAATGGTTTAGGGTTTTGGGTATGAGCTTTAATGGTTATGGGTTTAGGATTTTTGGTATAGGTTTTAAATTTTATGTATACATCACTTGTGATATTATACCTAGTGGTTAAGAGTTTAGTGGTTTATGTATACATCATTTGTGATATTATACCTAGTGGTTAGAGGTTTTGGTTTTGGGTATGAGATTTAGTGGTTATGGGTTTAGGGTTTAAGGTTTAGGGTTTTAGGTATATGGTTTAATGGTTAAGGGTTTAAGGCTTTTGGTATATATTTTACAGTTTATGTATATATCACTTGTCATATTATACCTAGTGGTTAGGGGTTTATGGTTTTTGGTATAGGGTTTAGTGGTTATGAGTTTAGGGTTTTTGGTATAGATTTTAGAATTTATGTATATATCACTTGTGATATTATATCTAGTGGTTAGGGGTTTAGAGTTTTTGGTGTAGAGTTTAGGGGTTAAGGGTTTAGAGTTTTTGGTATATATTTTGAAGTTTATGTATATATATCACTTGTGATATTATACCTAATGGTTAGGTGTTTAGGGTTTAGTGGTTAGGGGTTTAGGGTTTATGGTATAGGGTTTAGTGGTTCGGGTTTAGGGTTTTTGATATAGGGTTTAGTGGTTAGGGAGGGGGGTTTAGGGTTTTTGGTATCGGGTTTAGCAGTTAGTGGTTTAGGGTTTTAGTATAGCGTTTAGTGGTTAGTTGTTTAAGGTTTTTGGTATAGGGTTTAGTGGTTAGGGGTTTAGGGTTTTTGGTATAGGTTTTAAGCTTTATGTATACATCACTTGTGTTATTTTATGTAGTGTTAAGGGGTTTAGGTTTTTTTGTATAGGGTTTGTGGTTAGGGGTTTCATGGTTTTTTATAGATTTTAAAGTTTATGTATACATCACTTGTGATATTATATCTAGTGGTTAGTGGTTTAGAGTTTTTGGTATATGTTTTAGTGGTTAGGGGTTTTGGGTTTCTGGTATAGATCTTAAAGTTTATGTATATATCACTTATGATATTATACTTAGTGGTTAGGGGTTTAGAGTTTTTGGTATAGATCTTAAAGTTTATGTACATGTCACTTGTGATATTATACCTATTGGTTAAGGGTTTAGGGTTTAGTGGTTAGGGGTTTAGGTTTTTGGAATAATATCATTGATAGATAACTTATGAAAATAGAAGCAACCGATTGATAACTGCCAAAAACGTCTCAAAACGACTAAATACGTCTAAACACGGACGAAAACGTGTGAAAGCTGGCGAAAACGCGCGAAAGCTTGTGAAGACGCACGAAAGCTGGCGAAGACGCGCGAAAGCATAAGAAAACGCGCAAAAGCGGACGAAAATGCGCGAATGCGTGCGAAAACGTATGAAAACGTAAGAAAACGTGCGAAAACGTATGAAAGTTTCAAAAAACAAACGAAAACGTTTGAAAACGAAAGAAAATGTGTGAAAAAGAAAGAAAACGTAAGAAATCGTGCGAGAACATAAGAAAACGTGCGAGAACGTTTAAAAACAGACAAAAACGCTCGAAAACAGACGGAAACGTGCGAAAACATACGAAGACGCGCAAAAGTTGACGAAAACGCGAGAAATCCGACGAAAACGCTTAAATGCGGACAAAAGCGTAAGAAACATCCGTACCACCCCCACCCAACCGCGATAACCGTCCGAGTCACACTGCACCCCCCTACGCCCACAACACGTGCCCCACGCCCGCCGCCCCCAAAGCCCGGCCCCCACTCACATCCACGACCCCAACTATACCAGCACAACCCCACCACTACATGCTCCCTAGGCCCCCCGCCTACTAAAACAAAGTACCCAAAGAATTTTCTTAGATTTTTCTTTTTGTATTTCCTCAGCCTGTTTAAGTTACTTCCGTTCTTGTAGAATAACTATTAAGACATCGTGGTGTAGGAGAATAGAGAGGAGGGGGGGGAACTGGGGGAGTCTCTCTGTTTGAAGTTGGATCGATCTTTGGTGTGTTCTTAAGGTGGTGGTGTGTGGGTGATTTGGTTTAGTTAGTGGGTGATTTGGGTGGGTGAGACGATGAAGGAATATGGATTTGGTGGGGTAGCGTGGGTGTGATGAAGTATGGGGATGGTGGAAAGTGTAAGGGAGTTGTGGAGGTGGGTGAAACTGGAGATAGGTGTTAGTGTGGTGACTTAGTGTTGTTTGTTCTTGTTGGGTCGTGTATGGTGTGGGTGGAAAGGTTTCCCATCTATGGTCGATTGTGTGGTTGGTTTCTACATTGGGGAGTTATTGTCGGCCACCGTGCTCGCCCGCTGATATAGGGTGACATCCGCTGGCGCAACCTGCTCGCGCGCCACGTAGGAGAACTTTTTGTTTTTTTACTAATATCCTTTTGTGTGCAAGGGGGGGTAGTGTGTGGATGAGTTTGTTGGGGGAACTGAAGAGGGTGGGGGGGGGGGGTGTGGTTGTGTGAATGGATGGGGGGGCGGTGATGAGATTATATGGGTGATACGAGGGTTGGTGGGAAATAGTGGATTTATAAGGGTGTGGTGATAGGGAGGGAGGAGTAGGGTTATGCAATATCAGGGGATGATGTACGAGTGAAGGGGGGGGGTGGGGGGGGGCGGGAGGGACATAGAGAAGGGAGTGGAGATGCGTTGGAATGGGGGTGTAGTGGGTGATGTGTATTGTGGGGGATGGCGGTATCTTTGTATGTGGGTAAAGTATGTGGGGTGTATCGGTGGTGAATGTATATGGGGTAGATTGGGGTTTTTTATTGTTGCCGTGTGGGGTGGGGGGGTGGGGGTGGTAATTGTGAGGAGGGTGAGAATTGTGGAAAGTAAAGTAGAAGATTGATGGTGGATGGTATGAGGATGTGAATGGGGGGTATAATAGTGTGCGTGGGGGAATTATGAAATGATCGATTGAAATAGGGTATGGGGATAATGATAGAGCAGGGTGAATGGGATAAAATTGGAGTGACCGAGTTTGGGGGGGTTGGGTGTGGTGTGATTAGGTGTGAATAGGTGATTGAGTGTCATAGCGTTGGATTGGGAGAGGATTCGGGGGTGGGAGGAAGGGATGGTGTATATGGGTGGGGGGGGGTGATTGGTGGGGGAATTGGAATTAAGTGATGTAGCGGAGTTTGGTAGGGTGGGTTTAACTTATGTGTGGGAATTGGGAGGTGAATGAGGGTGATTGTGGTGATTATGGGCTGGATTGGGAGTTTGACGGTGTTGTAAGGGGGTGATATAAATATGTGGAATTAAGGTGGAAAGGTCGGTAGAGAGGGCGTGTAAATGTGGGGATGTGGTCGCTGGGGGGAGATGTCAGGGGATGTGATTTGGGGTGGAATGAGGGGGGGGTGGGGTTATTTCGTATGTCGGTCGAGCGGTGCGAAGCTGCGCTGGGGCGCAGTCGTCACAGGTGCGCGAAGTGTGTGGTTAGAGGGGGGGGGATGGGGAGAGGAAGAGGTGGCGATCGAAAAAGCAGTGTGGGTGCGGGTTCGCCGGGACGGGGAAGATAGGGGAGGGGGGGAGGGAGGAGGGAAGAGAAAGGTGGTCTGGGTAGGGGGGAATCATATAGGACTTTGGGGGGGGAGAGTGGGGGTGAGAATGTGTGGGTATATGATAAGAAAAATTATGGGTAAAGAGTTATTTGATTAAAATAAGAAAAAAGAAATAGAAATTGAAGATAGTGCGAAGTAAAGAATGGAAGATTGAAAAGTATTGATGGGGTTTATATGGTGGTTAGTACTTGGTATGTTTATTTAGTGAAGGAACGAAGAAAAAAAGAAGACAGTAGAAAAAGGAAAAAGTGTCCCAAACCAGCTACTCAACGATATAATCCGCTCTCACGACAACCCAAAAAGACCAACCCGGTAGAGAATAAATGAGCTGCCGTCCTAACGGCTGCGATGATGACGGTGGGGACCCACCGCGACACCAACTAACAAAGTGGCGCCCACCCGCACCGCGGACCCCACGGGGAAAAGACCATCGCGGGTGCGTAGAGGTGGGGGGAAAGCGGGAAAGGGGGCCCGAGGGGGGGATGAGCGAGACCCGGCGACCCCACCGGCATGCCCGCAATACAACACCAAATAGCCGACACACAGGAGGGGGAGGACGAGGAAAGCGCCCCGTGCCCCGGCGGGGCGCCCCCGGGACCGTGAGGTGGGGGAGTGGGGGAGGGGCGTATGCTTGAGCGGGAACCAGGAGGCGCGGTGGGGAAATGAGGGGGGGGGAAGTGGGGGGAGGAGAGCTCAAGGGGATCCGTAGGGGACAACCCCCGGAGAGGTGAGCGAGGCCTGGGGAGAATAGAATCTCGGTTGAGGGCTTGATGTTGTTGAAAGGAACGGGGGGATGAGTCCGGGGAGAAAGAAAAAGGGGAAATGGGTGGGGATGGGGGGGGGGGGAAAGAAACGTAGGGGACAAAAGAAAGAAAAGAAAAGGGAAAAGGGAAAAGGCAAGGAAAAGGAAAAGAACAAGAAAAAGAAGAGAAATAGACAGAAAAAGAATAAGAAGGGAAAGGAAAGAAGGAACAGAAAGCCTCCCCCTCCCCCCCCCCCCCCCCCCCACACACACTCAGAGATATGGGAAAGAGAAAGGAATAATAGAAGAAAAGATAGGACAAGAAAGAAAAGAAAAGAAAAAAATAAGGAAAAAAGAAAAGTCGTGAAGAAAAAGAACAAAGGGGAAAAAAGAGGGAGGAGTGGATGAAGGAGAAACAAAGGGAAATAAAGGAGTGGGGAAAAAGAAGTGGAAAGGGGTGGGGAATGAAGGGGTGGGAATGAGGGGAACAACGGAGGGGAAGAGCAAGGTGAGGGGGAGTAGTGGGGGGGGAAGAGTGGAAGGTGATGGTGGGGGGGAAAGGATAGAGGGAGGAAATGAATTGTCGGGGAAACACGTAAGGAAAAGAAAAGAACAAGGAAAAGAAAGAAAAAGAAACAGAAAAGAAACAAGAAAAGAGGAACAAAGAGTGTATTTAAGAGAAAAAAGGATAAATGTTGAATTGGGTTGCGGTGTTTTCTTGTATCTTGATTTTAGATTGTGCAAGGGGAGAGATTGGACGATAGAAGCGCAGAAGATTATGTTAGCGAGAAGGAGAACGTTATAAAAATAAAAAAAAGAAAAAACAAAAAAAAAAAAAAAAAAAAAAGAAGAACGGAAGAAAAAAACGCAGCGAAGAGGAATTGCGAAAAAAGGAAGGAGGGGGAAAGAAAACTGCGAAGCAAAAAACGGAAAAATGTGAAGGCAATACGAAGGTAAACGTGCGGGGAAGGGTAAGAGGGAAAGCGGGGAAAGCGGGACGGAAAAAACGTATGAAAACAGACAAAAACGTAAAAAAAACGTAAGAAAACGTAAAAAAATTGTAACAAACGTAAAAGAACGTAGAGAGCGTAAAAACATTAAAAAAACATACAAAATGTCTAAAAAGTTAATTAATTGCAATTTGGGCGAGATTTGCCAACTCTACAAATAATGAGGGATGGATTAATGTGAGTTTTATTAAATTTACACTTTTGGTCCCTCCATATTTTTTTTAATCTCAAATGTTGTCTTTTTAATTTAATGAAATGGATGGTTTAGATTTGTCCCTTAGTATGTAGAGAGAAACTAGTATGCAAATTAACTCACCTCATCAACAATACCCACAAAACATAAATACATAATGTAAGCATTAATTACAGAATCCTGATTAAAAAAACAATCTTTTTTTACCTAAATTGGACTAAATTAAGAATCTTTGGTAGTATTGTAAGCCCTAATTTGGAATTGAGAAATCGCGAAGTTGGGATATTGAGTGGATTATATTCCTGTGTTGCGTCGAGAAGTCATGCATGGGCCCTACTAGGCTTGTTGTGTTTGGGTCTTATTCACCAATGTGGATGGTCCGAATGGATTTACATTTTTTTTATGGTTTTAATTTCTCATTTTCAAACACATCTAAAATATATAGATTGTGACTTGCGATTGTTTATGCTTTGTTCTCGAGTTTTTTTACGATAGAAATTATATACAAAGAAAATGTAGAAAAGAAACTGAATGAAAAGAAAGTTGTGTCTATATTTCTCACTATGACACTATGGCAACTCGTACTAATTGCCTTGCACTGACCAGTAATGGGAGCGTCGGCCAGTATTATCGAATTGAAAGAAAGTAAACGAAAATGGAAGGAAAATAAACAAAGTCGTGTTCTGTGTTTTTAACATTGAAATAAATCTATAACAAAAGGTATATAAAATAATGAAGGTTATATAAGTTCTTTTATAACAAAT
>BQNB010009675.1:65366-86121 GCA_026074375.1 Tanacetum coccineum
TAGATTCGAAACATATGTTAAACCAAAATATCCTGATCTTTGGCATGTTATTACTAACGGTGATTTCCAACCCATTGAACAAAATCTGAAAACCAAATTAGATGAGGTTATCCCTTTTGAAAAACAAAGTGATGAGCTTAAAAAGAGACTTGCGAAAAATAACGAAGCTAAAATGGTTATTTACAACGCTTTGCCTAGAAAAGAATATGAAAGGATTTTCATGTGCAATACGGAAAAAGAAATTTGGAAAACTTTGTTAATCACCAATCAAGGTAATATCCAAGTCAAAGATAACAAGATCGACCTTTTGGTACAACAATATGAACAATTCATCATTTCTGAAGACGAATCTATAGATAGTGCTTTTGCTAGATTCAATACCATTATTACTGGTCTAAAAGCTCTTGATGAAAGGTTATTCTAGTAAGGATTATGTTAGGAAGTTTCTTAGGGCTCTACATCCTAAATGGAGAGTAAAGGTCACGGCGATTGAAGAGTCGAAAGACTTAACGTCACTATCTCTTGATGAACTTACCGGAAACCTCAAAGTTCACGAAATGATCATCAAGAAAGATTTCAAAATAGTCAAAGCGAAAGGAGAAAGGAAATCTCTTGCTTTAAAGGCTAAGAAAGAATCTAGTGATGAAGAGTGTTTGACTTCTGATAGTGAAGACGAAGAGTATGCCATGGCGGTAAGAGACATCAAAAAGTTCTTCAAAAGAAGAGGAAGATTCGTGAGACAACCTCGGAACGACAAAAAGACATTCCAAAGAAGCCGAGATGACAAGAACGGTAAAGGTAATAGAAAATGTTTTAGATGTGGCGATTGGAATCATCTTATTAGAGAATGTCCAAAACCACTGAAAGACATGAACCAAAGAGCGTTCGTCGGAGGTTCTTGGAGTGATAGCGGTGAAGGAGATGATGAGAAGGTAAAAGACGAGACGTGTCTCGTAGCTCAAGCATCAAATGAGGTATGTTTCGATTCCTCTTACTTTAGTGATGAAAACTCATCAATAGATGATCTAGCTCTAGATAATGAATATGACAAACTATGCAAAATGAGTCTAAAAATAATCACTAAGAACAAGAGATTAAAAGCCACTAGAATTAGCTTAGAAAACGAGCTTAGAGGATTAAAAGAAAAATTGTCCACACTTGAGAAAAACAAGGGAGTTGATCTCGAATGTACAAAGTGTCAATTACTTAAAATTGAGAATGAAAAGCTCAAAGAAGAAGCTCTTAAACGAACTAAATTTGAAAAGATCACACATTGCTTAAATGAAATGTTAAGTAATCATAAACCCTCAGGTGATAAATTAGGTTTAGGGTTTAACTCATGCGAAACATCAACTAGCAAGTCTAAGGAAATAAAATTTGTGAAATCTCAAAAAGAAACGTCCTCTGGTGGCGGTCCCCCAAATACCATGGGCGGCCCCCTTAAAGACCAGACGGCCCCCAAAGTAATTATGGGACCGCCGGTCTGTTCACCAGTTTCTAAAAAATCTGTTTCTTTTCAAAAATCCATTTTGGGTCCTACACCAAAACACATAATAGTAAACAACGTCAAAGTTCTCGTTTCTAGTGATAATGAAGTTAAACAATTTTATAAGCCATCGTTAAAACCCGGAGTTGGTTTTTTCAAAACCTAATTTTAGATCAAAAACTCCACCACCTAGAAGAGTCAATAACTCTTATTCTAGAAATAGAACACCACAACCAAGAAGAAATGATTGTAGACAAAATCGACCTCATGGATTTCTCGTAACATGGAATAATTTCCAAAATCAAAGTTACATGCCTTGGGGAATGATTTCATCATTTACACATCCTAACCAAATGCAACAAATACATAGGATGTTCAACACTAAAAACTTTAGACCCATGAGATATTGGGGACCAAATGTTTGAGTTATTGTCTTATATAAATAGATATGCCTTAGAGTTAACTTGGAACCCGATGAGTGGATAAAGGATAGGGATGCTCTAAACGCATGACGGGTAACCGAATGCTCTTCTCAAGCTACAAGGCATACAACGAAGGTAACATCATTTTTGGTAGCAATCTTCGCGGTAACAACATTGGCAAAGGTACAATTTTGAATGACTCTCAAAATAGAAAATGTAGAACATGTAGATAACTTAAGATTTAACTTGCTAAGTGTAGGACAAATATTTGATAATATGTGTAGAGTAACTTTCTCTGAATATGATAGTGAAATTACTAAGGATGGTAGGGTTATATGTAGAGGTATTAGGAAGAAAGGCTTATAAGTGATGAAATTAGGAAATAAGCCAAAAGACATAAAATTTCTTGCAACGATTGATGAAAACTCCACATGGTGGCATAGGAGATTAGGCCACGCTAATATGTGTCTCATTCAATCGTTAGCTTCTAAGTAATTAGTTAGAAACTTACCTAAGCTTAAGTTTGATCAACACTTCTGTGATGCTTGGAAAATTAGAAAACAAGCTCACGCTAGTCACAAAGCTAAGAATATAGTCCCAACGACTAGATGCTTAGAACTCCTTCATATGGATCTATTCGGTCCATCCGCTATGCGGAGTTACGGAGGAAATTGCTACACCCTAGTCATAGTAGATAACTACTCTAGGTATACTTGGACTAGAGTCCTTAAGGATAAAACCGAAGCCTTCGACCAATTCAAAATATTTAGTAAGAAAATTCAAAACCAATTAGGATGTACAATAGTGTCAATAAGAATCGACCACGGTAGGGAATTTGATAATGAGGTGCAATTTGGAGAGTTTTGTAATGCAAATGAAATTACACATAACTTCTCCGCTCCACGCACTCCTCAATAAAATGGCATAGTTGAAAGGAAAAATAGGACACTTCAAGAAATGAGCAGGAGTATGTTGAATGAGCAATCGTTACCATAAAAGTTTTGGTGTAACGCCGTAGATACTTCAACATACATTCTCAACCAAATCCTAATTAGAGAAAAAAAACTTATGAACTCTTGAGAGGTAGAAAACCTACTCTTGATTACTTTAGAGTGTTTGAAAGCAAGTGGTTCATTTTAAACACTAAAGACTACCTTACCAAGTTTAACCCAAAGTCATACGAAGGTGTCTTTTTAGGTTACTCCCAAAATAGTAAAACCAACATCATCCTTAATAAACACACTAGGAAAATCAAAGAATCACTCAATGTGAAATTCGATGAAACTCCTCCACCCTCTAAGACATCACCCTTGGTGGATGATGACTTAGATGAAGAAGAAGCAATTAAGGTTGCCGAAAAGAAAATCATAGAAAATAACATTGAGGGTGAAACTTAGAGATTGATGAAGTAGTCAATATTAAGGAATCTAGAAACCATCCATTAGAAAATGTCATAGGAAACCTTAACCAAAGAACCCTTAGGTCACAAGCCGAAAACTAAAGTAACTTCTTTTGTTTTATATCAACTATAGAACCTAAGAATGTGAATGAAGCCTTAACGGATGAAAGTTGGATAATCGCTATGCAAAAAGAATTAAATCAATTCATTGCTAACGATGTTTGGGAGTTAGTTCCACAACCTAGGAATATGACAATCATAGGAACTAAATGGGTGTTTAGAAATAAGTTAGACGAGAACGGTGTCGTTTCTCGAAATAAGGCTAGGTTAGTTGCTCAAGGCTATAATCAACAAGAGGGCATCGATTATGATGAAACTTATGCCCCAATTGCTAGACTTGAGTCAATTAGGATACTATTAGCTTATGCTTGTGCTTTGCAGGTAAAAAGGATTGAAAACAAAGCAAAAACGGGTATATTCGGGTTCGTTTCGACCAAGAGTGCTTATTAATCAAGATCAAGACAAAGTCGGAAAAAATCCCCCGAGCATGCCACTGGAAAGTGCGCAAAATTACGAGTTCAACGGTGCCTTCATTGCTTATTGGGCCAGACCGTAACCCATTTATATGGGCCGGGCCAGCCCATATTTTAGCTAACCAAGCCCAAGATAAAAGAATAAGTTAGGCACAAGATCTTCTATTGTTGAAACTGAATATAGAAATCTGTTAATATGGAAATGAAGTCACGTGCCTTGAATTAAATCAATATTGCCCACGTGACACCCCACTATATCTTTAGTTTGACGAATCCGAGTGCGACGCGTGGCTTTTATTCTTTTCATTCAATTTGCAAGAATCAGATATGAGTAAAAAGTTTGTTCGTTTTATTTATGCAATGTTAAAGGCCACGTACCCTTCATCCATTAGTGGATCAACCTGTGCCAGCACACTACCATCCGATGTGTCAAAATCGATGCCAAAGACTGGCTCAATAAATGAGGCGGTGGAGGAGATAATTTACAAAAAGACCCCCTCATTTTGGCTATAAAAGAACACTCAGCACATCACTTTTGGATTATTAGGATTTAGTTTTTAAAAAAGTTTTCTTTCTAGTTTTCTAGCTTATTAATGTTTAGTTAGCTTATTTCGGTTTTCTGCTTATTGTAAAAGCTAATTTATCAGCTTCTTTGGGATATTGTTCAAGCTTTGTGTTAATGAAAATGTATTTTATGTTAAGTGATTACTCTCCTTTCTAGTTTCTTATCAAAGCTTAATGACTAATAAGCTCTACTTTTCTAAGCTTATTATTCAGCTTATTTCTCAACTTCTTTTCGGTTTAAAAGTTTTTAATTGAATAAGCTTTTCATAAGCTTAAACGATTTACAACCTTAAACTCCTAAATAAGTTTTGAACTAAAGCTTTTATAATAAGCTAAGATAGAGCTTATTTCAAGTTTTAAGCTCTTTGTTGTTTCAAGAGCTTTTTGTTTGGATATGCTAAGTTGCTATTAGCTTATTTGATTTCGTTTAGCTTATATTGTTTATAAAATAATTTCGTTAGTTTATTTGTTTGATTATTGAGTTTGCGATTAAATTGTTGAGTGCTAATAGCTTATTTCAATTTCTGTTAGCTTAATGATTTTGTTCAGTGCTTATTTCTGATTTAATGATTGCTCATTAGATGTTTAAGTTTGTTTATTGCGCTTTGCTTATTTTGAAATCCCGTTTAGATCTCGTCTAGTTTTTTTTTTTGCTTAATCGAATAAGTTGTGCGTATAGTTGTTGTTATTTATGCTTATTCTGCTTATCATTGATGTGAGATGTGATTATTCGAACTTTATTTGTATTAAATCTTGTTATAGCTTATTAAGTTTAATTTAGTCGAAAGTTAAAAATCTTAATCTAGTGCTTATTAAGTTTTTCAAATATCGAAACTTTAGATCTAAGTGTGAGCTTATTCGCTATATAAGCTGTTTGATTTACGAGGTAGCTTATTGAATGTTCTACTTATTTGATTTAGTGTTTTGATTTGTAAAATTTCGTTTAGCTGGAACTAATAAGTCCAGCCGATTTGGGCTTGCGTTTGATTTGATTGGGCTAGTGGTTAGGTTTGTTGAATTCTGTTGTTATTAGAAACAGACATAGTGAAAATTGCAAATGTGTATGTTAGTTAACAGTTTGTGTTTGTGTTGCTTTTGGTAACCGATCAACTCATGAGGCGTGGAGCTTAAGGGTTTAATAAGCTAGAAAGAATTTGATTATTTTCTTTAGCTTATTAACTCGGGTGGTTATCGTTTATTTGCGGCTCTTCAATTCAGTTCCATTTTCTATCCCATTTCAATTCATTAGTGTAGAATTATTAGCTTACTATGTTTAGAATTGCTTATTTTGAGCATTTTGCTAGCGACGTAGTTTACTTTTGATGCGTGTTTATGTGATATGTCCCAATTAGAATTTAAGTGTGGATTTGAAAAAAGGTTTAGTTGATTAATAGTTTTTGGATTATTTAGATTTGTCATTTGGTTGTTTGAAGGGAAAAATCCAGAAAATAATCAAATAACACATCTGGTAATTAGTATCTTTTTAATGGATCATTTTCAAAATAAACCAACGTTGTGAGAAAATTGTCTTTTATAAGGATAATAATTCGTTAATTGATTGCAGTAAAATAATATATAAGTATAAGAATAGAAAAATTCTCAAACTACCCTTGAGGACAAAAGAAGTAAGGAAAATTCACTCAAATATATATATAATATAATACGTATATTAACCGGGAAGTAATGATTTCTCCGGTCGTTAGTCCCCCACCGATTTATAAATTAAGACCACGTTTGTTTGTTCGGGACATTGATTGAATGGTAACAAAGATTGATTTGATTATCTATTTCTATGAATTAAAAACAATTAAAATAAGTAAATGATAACAATTAAGCACGAAAACAAACAACGGGAAATGAAAGCTTTTAACAAAAAAACGCAAAAACAGGGAATCCTAAAGTAATTAAAAAAAACAAATTTCTTAAAATAAACCTATAATGAATATTTTTTAATAGAATCTATTGAACTAAAAAGTAATTTAAAAAAACTAAACAAAAAAACGGAGTGAAATGAGCTTAAAAAACACGTAAAACGTGAACGGCACCGAATCCGTTTCTTAAAAATTGAAAATTTCAATTATTAAACCCTACGAAAGGAAAAACTAATTTTCCTAGAAACTTTACGATAAAAGAAAATTTTCTAAAAAAGAATTATATTTTTTTGATTATTTTTCTATTTTTTATGATTTTTTAAAGTTTTTAATAAAAATAAATGTTTAAAAATACTAAACCAATTATAAAAATTCTAAAAAAATACAAAAAATAGCTTAAACTAAAAGGAATCTAAGAAAAATAAGCTTGGTTACACAGCTTATCGAATAAGCTGTGTAATAAGCCAAAACAGCTTATTAAGCTAAATAGGCCAAAACGTATATAAATAATAGATTTTGTAAATCTATAACGAAAAAGACCCCAGGGCACGATGGTTAGAGGTGTGTGGTGTGAGGCGTTTATAAGGGTTGAGGATGTTGAGGTCGGGGGTTCGAGCCTTGCTCACCCCCGATTTCCATCTTCCCCTTTTTTTTATTTTTGAAAACTTATAAAAGCAAAGTTGTAGAAAACCTGAAAACAAACAACTTTAATAAAAGAAATTATTTTTGAAAATCACTAAATAAGCTGAAAATCAGCTTAAAAGACAGAAAAATGTAAAACTTTCTTTTTTAGCTTTTATATAGAACTTAAGAACTTGAAATCATGAAATAAGCTAAACCTAAGACTTAATAAGCTACTCTTACACTAAACCTAACCTAATAAGCTAACCTAACTTAGAAACAAGCATAGAATCAAAACAATAAGCTGAAAATCACAATAAGCTCTTATGAAAACTTTGAAACCAAACAGGCCCTAGGCAGACTTTGAGCTTAATTTTAAGCTAGCAAACAAGCTTTTTAAGAAGTGAAACTTGTTTTTTTCTAAAAGCTTGACTCAAAGACTATATGAAAATGCTTTTTGAAAGAACTTTTGCAAACAAGAGCTTATAGAAAAAAGCTTTGATGAAAACAGACAGAAAAGACAGCATTTGCTGAATTTGGTTTTTGAAATGAAAAAGACAAATTGCTGATTTTAAAGGCTAAAACAGATAAGCTATTGGACTTAACTTTAAAAAAAATTTAAAATCTTAACTATACCTAAACCTATGATGTAACAACAAAAATCTAATCCTAACTACTAGATCTACTCTCAGATTATTGATCATGAAAACAACACTTTTTCCTTTTGTCTACCCTGGTGCAGTATGCAAGTATATGACCAAAATTTTAAACCATTTAAGTGCAGACCTAGTAACTTGTTAATATACTCTTAAAAATACCAACTAAGAACAGATTAAGCATTATCACTTACTGGATTGGATTTAAGCTTAAAATCACAAAGATCCTTAACTGATTTGAGCTTATTAGAAATCTAACTTGTGAAAACTAATTTAAAACTAATCTAACTTATTAAAACTATCCTAACAAACTGGGATTAAGGAAAAAAAACAGATAACACAAACCAAATGGCCACAAACAGTTTTACCTTGGCTTAAACTGTTATGCCAAACACCCCTTTAGCTATATAAAAATCCATTAAAGCTGCTGAGAAATAACAATCACTTGAATAAATAACTTTAAGAACCAGATAAGGCACAACGTATAACAACTAATATGAACTTTTTAATAACAATCAATTAAGCAAGAATCTAAAAGCTATAATCTATGCTACTTATTTTTGATTTTTATTGATTTTAAAGACAAAATGTCAAAAATAAGATCTACCTACTAAAGCTCAACAATGATGATAAAACATGATCAATAAGCACAATGACAAACTAACATAAATAAGCAGAAATAAGGCAGAAATAAGAAATCTAAACTAGGTCTTTAAAGATAGAAAGGATTAGGAAAACTTACAAAGGCCTTAGTTAAACAAAGGCTTATCAATGCTCAAGGAGCTACTGCAAAGCTCTAGCTTTGTCTAATGACAAGCTAGTTAAGGGTCTTATAAGCTCTTCATTTGTAAAGCTTTATCATCCAAGCAACTTCAATCGCAAATTAAGCTTAGGTTTGTAAACCGTTTTAATTGAGTTAAGTAGATTAGATAGCTTAAAATTTGAGCTCAATCTGAGCGTAAGAGACGCAGAGAGCTTATAAGAGCGTGTGACGAGCTTATTTGAGTACATCAACCTAATAAACAATGTATTTGTAATAAAGTAAACCTTGAGAAAATTAGAAGCATAATAAGAAACTTGAATTCTATTAATGAAAACAACTGATTACATTACTAAAAATTAAAATTACATTTAGTTAACAATAAGCTAAAAATAGTTTAAATGAAAATTACAAAAGCTAAATTTAATAAGCTAGTCTATAAACTACTCCTAGATGATTCCTCTGTGAGTGAGTGAACCTTGCTATTTATAGGCCTGAGAGAAGCTTCTAGGCCCCTGAGTTTGTTAGACGCTCCTTTAGCACACCGTCCTTCATCGCAATCATAGATCATTCTTTTCACAACCGTTGGATGATTTGGCACACGGATTGCCAACGTGGCATCCGTGTGTCAGACCCTTTTTGTGTTTCTCTTGCAAGTAATTTAGTGTAAAATCCCTTATCAATGTGTGCTTCCTTGAATCTACGTGTGATTCCTTTGTCCAAAATTGACCAATAAGGGAGCTTGGTGATGTTTTGCTTTGCCATATTACTGCTTGGTACTTGAATTATGCTGCCACATCACCAATTTGGTTTTACCCTTTGATTGTGACATGAGGTTAAACGAAGAAGATGGTGAACAGTAACAACAACATTTTGCGCGTTTTTACTTTTTATAAAAGGGAGCGTTTGATTTTTTTTCTTTCTTTGACCCGGGGTTATACTCGTTGACTTGGGCCGGGTATAAGGGTTTTGGGCTTGGGTAAAGTTAACAGGTATATTTATAATTAGAAAATTTTATTAAAAAATAAAATAATAAAAAAATATAATATTAAATTAATATTATTAATTAAAAATTTTTTAATTATAAATTGTAATTTTATTAAATTTTTAAATATTATGCAAATAAAAAATAATTATAAATAAATTTTATAATATATTTATATTAAAAAAATAAAATATTAAAATATAAATTAATAAATAATTAAAAATATATTTTATATATTTATTAGATATAATAAAAATTAATAATGAATTATGTTAATTATAAATATTTTTATTATTATTTTATTATATAAATTATTATTTATAAATAAATTAATATTAATTAATATGAATTAATATGAATATATAATTTATTAAAATAAGATATATATAAATATAAAATTAATAAAATATTATAAAAAATAACAAATTAATAATAATTTAAAAATTTAGTTTTTTTATAAAATTAATAAAAAAAATAATTTAAAAAATTTAAAAATCTTATTTATTTAATTATAATTAATTTAATTTTAAAATATTTTATTAATTAATAAAATTAAATAAATGTAAAAAATTAATAAATAAACAATAATTAATAGTATTAAATTAAGTAATTAAGAATTTAATAATATGTGAAAGTAAATTAAATTTTAAAAAAATTATAAATAAATAATATAATTATTTTTTTATAATTTATTTTAAAATTTATAAAATTATTAAAAATAATATAATATAAAAATTATTAAATTATAATTTGTAATAATATAAATATTAATTAATAAAATTAATGAATTATTTTATATAAAAATATTATTAAATATATTTTAATTAATAAAAATTAAATTAATATAATAAAATTTATATTATTATATATTAAATAATAAAATTTTATATTATTAAATATATTATAAAAAAATATTTTTAAAATTTATTCAAATAAAAATAATATATATAATATATATTAATAAATTTATATATATAATAATAATATAATTTATAAAAAATATATAAAATATAATAATAAAATATAAAAAAATATTAATAAAATTTTATAATATAAAATAATAAATTGAACATTAAAATAATTTAAATTTATATTCATTATAATATATTAATAAATAAATAAATATATAAATTAATAATTTATTTTAAAATATTAATTAATTAAAAAAATTATTAATATTATAATAAATATAGTATTATATTAAGAAATTTTTATATATATTTATAGTTTTATATTATTATTAAATTTTTTTTCATTATATAATATAATAATATATAATTAAAATTTTTTTATTATAATGAATATATCCAAATCATAATCTAATAAAAAATAAATGTATTATATGTAATATTTATAATATTATAAAAATTAAAAATAAAATTTTAAACATTATAAAGAAATTATAGTATATAACATATGTTAAATTTTATATAATAATAAAAAATTAAAATAAAAATTAATTTATATTAAATAATATATTTTATATATTAATATAATTATATAATTAAAGATATATATTTTCAATAAATTAATTTATAAAATAAATAATAAATAAAAAATAAATAATTATATAATAAATATTTAATATTAAAATATTTCATACAATAATTATTCTTAATAAGATTTATACAATAACATACATACAATATAATATAATATATAAATAAAATATAAAAAATCTATAATATATTAAAAATAATATTATATATAAAATATTATAAAATAAATAATATATAAATAATTGATAATTATATAACATATTTTAAAAAATAATTAATATATCATCCTACTCAACAAATTTTATTTTCTCATCTACAACTAACTACACACCTACCTAAAACCTCCCCTCCCACACACATTCCACACTCAAATCCGACCATCCACATAACACTTCTATCCGAAATCTATACCCTACTCCTAACCCAACCAAATCCTAACATCACTACCACCAACTACCTCCCCAATTCACCCGACCATCCAAAATCCCCTCACACCCCCAACTCCACACCACCTCCAACCCCCCCTAATACCTACACCCCAACCCACCCACATCAACCAACCCAATCCAAACATCCCAACCCCCCCCCCCCACATTCCAATATCCACCACCTACTCTCCCCCCCCCCACAATCACCACCCCAACCACACACAAGAACCACCCCACCCACCCCTCTACAAACAACCAACTCACCACCACACCTCCACGACACCTCAACCCCAACCTACCCACAACAACACTCCCACCACACCCACAACAAACCCAATCAAACACACCACAACCTACCCATCATAGCACCAATCAATCCAAATAACCACTAACACAAACAACCACCCCCTAACCCCCCACACAAAAACCACCCCTACCTAAACCAAACACAACAACCCACACTCTTACCCCACAAACTTACACACCCTAACACACCAAAACACAACAACCCAACCCAAACAAACCTCCTAACTCAACCCAAACACCAAACTCACTAACACCACCACCACACCAATCACCCCACCCCATAAGCCCGCACGCCATCACAACTCCGCTACCAAACAACATACAACCATCCTCACCCCCCGCCACCACCAACACACACTCAAAACCCACATACTAAAACAAACACCGACACACAAATCCCACCACTCACAACAAACCCCAACACCCCCCAACTACCTCCCCCCAAAAACCCTCCCCCAACTCCCACAACTTACCACCCACCCACCACTCCACCCACCCACCCACCACAACACACACACCAAACCCCCTAATCAAACCCACACTCGTCCCCCACAACCCACAAACCACACCCCTACCACTCCCCACACCCCATCCAACCACAACCATTACACCCCCGACAACCACCCCCTCAAAACCACAACCACACCCTCCCCACCACCAAAACCCCCACCACCAATCGACCCAATCCAACACGAAAACCACACCACCACACACCCTCTCCCCCCAACCAAAACCCCACCACACCACCCACCAAACCAGCAAAACAACCCCCCCCCAACCTCAACCCCTAACACCAGCCCCCCACCCAAAACCACCACCAACCCCAAGCAAACCCTCTCCCCAACCATCCCCAAACCCACAACCAACAACTCACCCACACCCACCAACCCAACCGAACCCAAACCGCCCCACCACACAAACAAAACTCCCGCCAACCACCACCTTCACTCTCTACCACCCCAACCACATTCCCCACCTAAACCACCTCACATCACCCAACACCCACCACACCAACCCAACAAACCCACAAAAACTCAACACCACACCACCCACACACCAACACCACACAACACCTACCCAAGATCCCCACAACCACCTCATCCAACAACAACAGCCACACCACGAACCCACCAACACCCCACCCACCCTCCACCCACCTCCCACCCCTCCCCCGCCCAACACCAACTCCACCACCACAAAACACACCCCACCCCCACTCACGTCAAACCACCACAAACCACCACCCACACAACACCACCTCCACCCACACCAAAAACCCCACCACACCCACTACATCCAACCACACACCACACCCCTACACCCCAACCTACCCAACCACAATACCCACAGACAAAACACCAAACACAACACCCCAAAATTCCACAAACCCATCCACACCGACCCACAGACACCCTCCAACCACCCACCACAGCCAACCAACCCACAGCTCTCCCCAAAACCACCACCCAACACACACGCCACCTCTACACCAACACCCAACCACTACCTCCTAACCACAGCAAAACACCACTCACCCATCACACACAACCCAACCCGCCTCTCCCACCCACCAACCAAACAACCCCCAACCCTAACCATAACACACATTCCACCCACCTACCAACGCCCCCCACCCCTCGCCTCACAAAACAATTCCAAATACACCAACCACCACTAAACCACAACTTACCCACAACACACAACCACCAACCACACCAAACCAACCTCTCCCCCCCACCACCCCACCACACAACCCCACCACACCACACCACGACACAACAAACACCCACCACTCACACCCACCCCTCACAACACTAACTACTACCCCCAATAACCAACCCCACCACCCATACAAACAACACACTAACACACCACTCCATTCACATCCATCATAATACCCCAAACAACAACCCATTCCCATCACACCCATCAAACAACAATCCAACCCCAACCCAGCCCACACGACCCAAGACAACAACACAACACCCCAAAAAACGAACTACCATCACACCCAACCACACCCACACAACACCAGTACACACCTACAACCACAACCCAACACAACAACGCACACACCCCACACACTTACATCATACACCACACGACCCAACACACCATCCCACACCAACCACTCACCCCCATATCCCCACCCACCCCACCACCACCAACCACACACCTCCCTACCACCCCCTCACACCACCACAACACCTCACCAACCACCCCCCACAAACCCACCCACACAAAACAACACCTACCAAAAAAACCCCTACCCCCTCACAACAATCTAAACCCCACCCACCACATCATACACCACCCAATAAAATCCACCCCACCCCACCCCCATACCATTCCCCCTTCAACACCCCCCACTCCCCAAACACACCCCTACCAAACAGCCCAACCCACCACTCCGCTCAACCAACATACCAAACCCACAACTCCCGAACAACGCTAAAAAAAAAGTCAAACCAAACCAAACCCCAACCCCACACACACAGACCTACCCACACCCAAACCCCACAACACCCACCCAACCACTCCAGACAACAAACACCCCAAACCAACCCACCACACCCCTCACCACACCAACACCACACAAACCACCCAAACCCCTTCCCCACCACAACAACACCCACAACAACTCACGACAACAAACCCCACACAACCCCCACCACCACCTCACACCCAACTCCCTTACCACAACAACCAAAACCCTCCAACTAACCCCAACCGAACAAACACCCCCGTAACACACACCACACATACCCACCACACCCCACCCACAACCCAACACCACCTACACTCTCCATTCACACCCTCCACACACACTCCACGCACCACAACACCACAATACTTACCCACCCACCACCCAACCCACCACAAACCCCCCACACACCTACACCACCCCCCAAACCAAACAACCCCTAACCCCACCACTTCCAAAACACCACAAACACAAACCCCACCACCTTCCTAACCCTCCCCCCAACCACACCCTACACAACAAACGTATCATCCACCAAACTACCATACACTCCACACCCCCTCCCACACACACCCTCCCAAAAAACACCCACATCCCCCCACCACATCCCCCCTGCAAAGTGAACACCTTCGGAACTCGCCCTTACACACAATCACCTCCCCCACCCCGGAATAACGGTTCAAAACGGTCCACAAACAGCCCATGCAAACCCAACACGGGCAATTTTGCGGTTTTTGTCCATGAGTAGACCCACCTGTTATCCCCCAGGTTGACTCTTTACTGGTTACTTTGCAAGCTTCTCCTATAGCTTTTGTACTCTCCTATCTGTTCCCCGTTCCTTTTGTCCGGTTTTGACCGTTTTTTTATGATTTTTGCTATATCCGTACCTACACAATCACAAAGACAAAACAAGCAATATGCAAGCATTTAAAGCACAATTTTATCTTTTTAGGGCCATTTTTGATATAAAACGGATATGTGTTTTCACACATATGAAAATTGCCCAAACTAAGCGATTGTGTGTCCTCACGCAATATCATATGCTTTATAACCAAATATCTCAAAACCTCCCCAAACTAATCCTTTAAGAAGTAGTAAAGTCTTTTGTTTAGAGAGTTTAGAAATCACAAGTTATAAAACATCCCATTTTCCCATTTTTCAAAATTTATCCATTTTTTTAACTAGAATATTCCGACTTCCGTTATTTCCATAATTGTTAGGGATCATAGAACAAGATGCATTTCGATCCGAGAATGCCTCATATAGGATAAATTCATCGTACCCGACTTTTCACTTATCCAACCAAGCTTAAAATGAAATCACAGCTAAATATTAGTAAAGATGCTAACACTACTCATATTTGCAACTTGTGAACTTTTTACTCCCGACATTTATTATATCTTAAGTGAATGTGTTATTTTGAATTTCAATCATGGATCAACGTTTTGCAAAATACTATGCTTCACGTTCTACCCGAGAATAATGAGTTTGAAGGCGAGATCATCCCATGTAGCGACTTTCGTCTCGGCACATCCCAACCTTGCGGCTAAGTGACCAGGCTTTTGACACCCCACAGAGACTAGTATCGGGACTCATGGACCTTAGGTTTCAAAAACTCTCAGGTTTCCTGAATATACATAGCTTTAAAATAGGATAGTCAAAGTTCAAAAGCATATTTGAATTTAACAAAAAGAAATTTATTTATTAATTTAAACCTACATATTTAACATTTATGCAATTGTAACCCTCGACCTTTTAGAAGGCTGCAACATCGGTTGTGAGCCGGCAAGATGCAACAAACTTTTATCAGCCTCAGATTTTTATTTTTACTATGGGCTTTCTTTAGAAAACTACAACATCGGTTGTGAGCCGGCAAGAGGTAGTAAACTTTTATCAACCCACGGCTTTTATTATTATTGTTATATTTTTTTTTATTTTTCATCATTTTTTTCTTTTCTTTTTTTTACTTTATATAGAAAAGATTTCTTTTTGAAAAATTCAAGTATAAATTTGAACTAAGACTAAAATTTTTGCTATATATTACATAAAAATTGTTGATTTAAGGTTTAATCTCCAAAAACAGCAACGAATTTAATCCGGTAAACTTAGGGAAAAAAGCCACAAATTACATTACATGGAGTCCTTAAAATAATTTCCAACTAATCCTGTTTGCATCACAAACTCAAAACTTAACTCTATCATTTTTCGTTCTTCGCGAATTTTCGCGAACGCTTAGCCTAAAAGTTAAGAAACAAGCTAGAGCTCAACACGCTCGATCGAGTCAAAATTTACTCTTACTCTACCCAGCAGGAAAGTCAAAATTGTGGAAAAAACACTTATTTTATTTTTGAAAATTTTAAAAATTTTCATATAGTGTTGAAAAATTTTGGGTGGAAATACGGGTACTGAGAACAACGGTAACAAGTAGGCAAGATCATATCGAAGATATACTACCCCATACTAAAATCAAACATTGTCCTCAATGTTTCCTAGCCTAAGACCTAAAAACCCCATACTAGAACTCAAAAAGTCTAATGCATAATCTAAACATGAAGAAAGTATTATAAAAATCTTTAAAGAGAGCCTTTATTATGTGTGCTAGAATAAAGGTTAGTCGATAATAATCTTTTAGATAATCGAATTTCCCCAAACTAATGGCAAGCAAATGATAGGAAGCTCGAGTGGACCGGGATAAAACACCGAACACGAGAGTCTTCAGAAAATTTTGGGTCAATCCTGCAAACAATCACAAGTACAAACACAACAAGAATTGGAAGAGTACAAGCCTCATCATATCACAATAGAAAATAAGAAAGAAAATATAAAATGGATAAGCATGAGGTGCCTCCCACGAAGCGCTTTGTTTTTGGTAACCGAGTCACATAGCTTGACTCGATCCCCGAATTCATTCGTCCTTGAAGAGAGTAAATGGAAGAGAAAATCTCAATCAGGCTTTCATTAATGTTTGGACAAACATTAAAGCACATGAAAGTTCCATCCTGATGAGATGCCACCGGCTCTAAGTGGAGATGCCGGGGTCAAAAATGGCGTCCTCACTCCTGGTGGAGAGAAGTAAAGGAGAATCCGCATAGTAGGTGAGAAACAGGAGAAAAGTCCGAATGAAAAATGTGAAGGAATCGTCATCTTCAACATCAATCTCATCTCCCCCTGGGTCAAAACATTCATCTCCATTAAGCTCATCAAAATTGTTCATCACGGGTGCATCGGTCTCAACAATTAAGCTAATCTCAACATCTGGTGGTTTCGGAGTAGGACGAGGAAATGATGGATCATCATCAAGATCAAAGTGAAATGATTCAAACTCGGGAAGTTCCAAAAGAGGGTCATTTGAATTATCAGAAATAACAATGCTAATCAACCCTCCCTGATCGGGCTCAATCTCAAAAAGAAATGAATCATACTAAGGAAGAGAGTTATTAGCATGAGTAGTGGTACTGCCACTTCTTGTCTCTTCTGTATCATCGCTAAAAGGCTCGAATTCGGGTAAAGATTTATCCGAATAAGAGAGAGAAGTATCAGACTTCTCAAAGAATGAATCACTATCCGTGACAGGAATAGGAAATGAAGAAGGAGACTTGAACTCATGATCAGGGGTAGGGTTGTCATTCAAAGATTCGATATTAGTAATAAGACGACTAATGTTTAATAATTTCTCATGAAGAATAACGTCTTGGATTTGAAGAATATCTTCTAAATCAAACTCTTTCTCTTCTTGATCAACATCATTCACCTCCTCTAAGCTAACGTACTCGATGTCCTTAAAATCATCGTCATCACTCGAAGTACCATCATCGTTGGAATCGGATAAAATCTCAGAATGATCGTTCAAAGCATCAAAAGTGGAAGGATCTTCACAAACGGGCACATCACACGTATATTCGGAAATACCCTCGAACTCACTTGGGATTGGGACAAGATTCTCAACACTAGGAATAGTGTCAAGATGCTCGTCCCCCATACTTAGAGAGTTATCAGGTTCCACGGTCGGTAAGTCGGGTGTGATTGCTTTAGGCTTGCTATATATAATAGTATACTCATCATCGTCATTGTCGTAGAAAATAAGATGATTCCAGCTTGGACAATTAATATATTTTGATAGCTCTTCAATAATATTTCGCACATCTTCAAGGAGTTTACTCATCAATTCTTGAATATCCTCTTGTTGATATTGCTCATCCTTCAAAGCATACTTAATTTCGCCAAATCTCTCCCAAGCTATCAAGATAACCTTTGGTGTTACTCCAAAAGGTATACGACTAAACTTCCTTAAGAAGGTGTAAATGTCTTTCATTAACACTTCCACATCGTCGATCATAGAAAAATTCCCATATGGAGTAAAACTTTGAACTGCCGGCTCCTCCTGCTTCGGTTGAATTCCTTTAAG
This sequence comes from Tanacetum coccineum, assembly GCA_026074375.1. Lineage (NCBI taxonomy): Eukaryota > Viridiplantae > Streptophyta > Magnoliopsida > Asterales > Asteraceae > Tanacetum > Tanacetum coccineum. The sequence continues at coordinate 83,787 of BQNB010009675.1, forward strand.
AATTTGCAAATCATTCATAAGCTTAAGTAGCAATTCTTGCATAACTTCAGGTTGATTCTGCTCTCCTTCCATAACTTGCTTAATTTTAAGGAATCTCTCCTCAGCTAGTAATAAAGCCATGCACTTTTCTTCAGGAGGTATATGATCATACTCCTTTAAAAAGGCTTGAATGGTTTCCATTAGATTTTCTCTAGCTTGCAACAATTCCGTATCCGTTGCTTGAGGAGGATGATGAATTTCGGGAAACTACGGGGGTTGATATTGGTCAAAACCGGAATAAATCGGATCATAACAAAAATTAAGATCATAATTTTGGTTCATCGGTTGACACTGAACATTTTCATGAAGAACCCTGCAATTTTCACAAGGAAATAGATGTGGCTGACTTGGAGAATAAGGTAGAGGTTGGTTAAATCCAAAGTCTTGATTGTAACAGGGACCCTGGTCAAAGACGTGTGTGTTCCCTGTTTGATAATCGTAACCCGGATGAAAATCCCCTCCACAAAATTCACACGAGTATGTCTCGTATTGGTATTGTAGAGGTTGGTTGAAGAAGTTCGGTGTTTCATTATAAGAATAAGGATTTGGGTCATAGACAAACTCATCTCCAGATCCTACACTGCTACAGCTCGGACAGTTTCCACCATTAAACGGACCTCCACAATACGAGCAACCAAAATGGTTATACGAAGACATGCCGAAGAATTAAACGGAATAGATGATAAATAAGATAAGAATTAAATGTAATAAGAGGATAAAGAAGAATATTTTTTAGATTTTTAATAATTTATGAGAAAATAAATTAAAATAAGAAAAAAAAATATTTTTGGTAACCGCAAATTAAACGTGCACGGTAGCTCTCTAAAAATATGTACAAGAAAGTAGAAGAGTTGGTAAGCGCGAGGCGCTATTTAGAATAACCCTTCTCCTTTTGGGTGATGTTGATCAAACCCGCCTTAAACTTTCCTTATAGCACGTAATCTAAAGGTAAGCCGTAACAACGATTAACAAATGGTTTTTTTTATATTAAAATAAAAGAAAATAGAAGTGTAAAATATTCACAAACGGAAAATAACTTCACGAGGAAGGTTCTTTAAAAACAATAATCTTCGAACGAAACGCGATAATCGTAACACACTTCCCCGGCAGCAGCGCCAAAAACTTGATACCCTCCGAACACACTATATATATAATATAATATATAAGTATATAAGGATAATATCAAATAATAGTATAGTAAGTATTTTCCGTCGGGTTTGAGAAACAAACTTTTAACCAAAGTAGTCTCAAAAACCTCTCGGGTCGTTTTCCCTCGACGAAGTGTGAATTGAAAATCAGTAACGTTCGTGATCGCGCGTTTTGAATGGTTTAAAATGATTTTGATTTAGGTTCCTTAATCCTAGATATATTGATAAAGTAAATAAAAGCATAAAAACGAGCACAGCAATAAAAACAATTAAACATGTAAAGCATTAAACAAAAAATAAGTATTTAACACAAGTTAAATAAGCAAGCATAAAAAATTCAAAATTAAACATGCAAACTTCTAAAAATAAATCATACATTAAAAGAAATTATATTATTATTATTATTATTATTTTTATTTATTTTTTATTATTATTTTTAAGTTTTAAAAACTTTAATCTAAATAAATGTCGCAAATTGATAATCTCTAATCATATTTTAAATCCGCACTAATTTCTAAACACTAAATAAATCAACTAACTAAACATGGCAAACGTTATAACATCAAAAGATAAAAATAAGTCTACACTGAGCATGAAAAAAATCAAATAGGCAAACATATTATAAAACGATAAAATATTTCTATTCTAAATATTGAAAGGAGAATAGAAAATAGAACCCGAAATAAAGAACCGCAATTAAACAATAACCACCTGATTTATTTAGCTAAAACAAATAGTCAAATTTGGTCTAGCTAAATAAACCCGTAAGCTCCTCGCCTCATGAGTTGACCGGTACCAAAAATAAAACACAAAGTAACAAACTATTAATAATAAACAAATCGTTCATCACAATAATTCACTTTCAAATTTCTGCTATTATATCTTACTAAACCAAAGTGGCCCAATCTAAATCATACTTGGCCCAGTTCAAGCAAATTTGGCCTAACAATTTAATCTAATGTAAGCCAAATGAGATTTCTATAAACCAAACAAATGTAGCCCTATTGTTTCCAAGAAATCAAACGCAGCCAAAACAAATAGACTAATTAATCTCAACTAAATGATAATTCTACAAACCACACGAACCAGCAGAAGAAATTAAAAACAAGTGTAAAAAAATCACTTTGCATAACTCTAATTTCAAATAA
>BQNB010009676.1:0-86118 GCA_026074375.1 Tanacetum coccineum
ATTCTCTTCGAGTTCATCAGCAGATAACTCCCAAACTAATGCTTCCTTAAAGAGTGTTTATTCTAGCATCAAAACTATTACACCTTCCTTTAAAGTTGATGAACGCATGATCTGGATTAAGATTTGTGGTCTTCCTTTATGTGCTTGGGGATCAAATGCATACAAGAAAGTAGCAGATATGTTTGGAAAATTCATGTTTTTTGAAGTACACGAGGTGAATTAAGATTTTCATGTACGTAAGTTAGGAACATGAAACATAAATATTGTTGATGAAACACTTGATTTATCCGACAACTTAGACGTCAATGGTATGGAAAAGGTGAAGGACTCTGTAGAGGAAAATTCTTTGGATTTGAACGAATTGAATGACTTGAAAGAAACTATAAACGAATTGGCAAGGAATGAAATTTAACATCCAATCAGCAAAGAGAAGGATGGATCAAGATGATGACATCAACAAAGTATCTCCTGAAATTGCAGTTTCCTCAGACCTAAGTCGGCCTCCAGGTTTTGAACATATGAAAAGAACATCTAGTAAGTGCTTGATGAGGTGTCATTTTATACACTTTTTCAGGGATATTTAACCCCCTAAATCATGAAAATATGCCCATATTATTTGCTTAATCGTTTGTTTTCATGTTTTTAGCACTTGGATGGCTATTGTAGGAAATATACGTGAGTTGGGCTCAATTGGAGAAGAAACGGACAAGACTACGACTCTACACCAACTATCTTGAAGAAAATCATACAGTGTGTGGAGACGGCGTCACTAACTACTGTTGGGTTCAGTTCCTGAGCCCTTCAGCCTCTCAGTAGATTAAACATATAATCCCCTAAGTTATACTCAAGCTAAAATCTTTCAGTTTGAGTCGCTGAAGTTTCTTCAGCTTCAGCTCTTCAGGTCCTTAGAAGATTGGGAAGTATCTTCACTTTAGTTTATGCATCGGATCAGAAACTAAAGAAGGCTTACGCAAAGAGCTTCAGTTCAGCTTGGTTGACAATTCCAAGCTGAACGTTGTCTATCTCCTTAATAGAAGATTGAAATGTTTGTTTCACTTTTAGAAGGTTTTACAAGGCGGGAAAAAGATTTCTTTATGTCAAAAGGAATAAAGCAATCTCCTTGGGAAAAGGTGCTTCTAAAGTTGGTATATAAGTACAACAACTTTCCTTTAAGGACTGTACTTGGTACTTTAGAGAACGTCTGCATTAAATGGTATCTCAACCACCCATTGGATGCATGATACGTGTACTCGGTTAACTTGTAAACCCTAATCCCTTTGCCTATAAAAGGAAAGGGATTCCCAGAGAAAATGATATCTCTTTCAATTAATGTGATACACATTAAAGAGTTCATTTATCTCTCAAACAAACTGAACAGTACTACTAAAAGCTGAAGCTTCAGTTTAGTTATAAGTAGTTTATTTTCTTACTCTCTTAACTTTGGTTAAGAGAATTTTTAGATATTTAAAAGGTACTCCTAATCTTGGTCTGTGGTATCCAAAATGTTTAGGTTTTGACCTGAAAGGATACTCAAACTCTGACTATGTTGGATGCAACATGGACAGAAAAAGCACTTCAGGTGCTTATCAGTTGCTAGGAGGCAAGCTCGTATGTTGGAGTGTAAAAAAGCAGTAATCTGTAGTTATGTCATCAGCTGAAGCTGAATATGTAGTTGCTGCTGGATGTTGTGCCAACATACTATGGATAAAGAGTCAACTCGCTGACTATGATATCATATATGAAAAGGTACCCACATTTTGTGATAATACAAGTGCTATTGCAATTTTAAACAATCCAGTTCTGCACTTAAGAACAAAGCATATTGATATCAGATATCATTATATCAGAGATCATATTCTAAAAGGGGACATTGAATTACATTTCATTCCCACTCAATATCAACTTGATGATATCTTCACCAAGCCTCTAGATGAGCCAACTTTCAAAAGATTGATTGTTGAACCAGGTATGCTGAACATTGATTCAAAACTTGAAGCTTCAGTACTGACTGAAGAAAATTAAAGTTTCAGCTCTTTCATCCAAAACTGAACAAACTTTCATATGTTAAATGTCAGTTCAGTTTTTGCATATAACCTTTAGCTTGCTTAAGTGAAGTAACTGAGCAATCACATATGTCTCATTCATGGATTTGCATGAGCATGTGCGGTTTTGTTGCCTTCGCTAGAGCACAAATATTGGTCAAGTCAAGAACTGAACAAATGAACAAAACTGAATTATTTTCTTCAGTTCGGTTTATAAAATGATTTTATCTAATTCTTCAGTTGTCTCTCGAGTGAAGTAACTGAGCAATCACATATGTCTCATTCATGGATTTGCATGAGCATTTGTGGTTTTGTCGCCTTCGCTGGAAGATTGATGATGATGAAGATTACAATAATCAGTTCAGCATTACATAACATCAAACCTGAACCTAGTTCAGTCTTTAAACATCAATCACAAGGTCAATTTAAAAAAAACAAATGTGATTTTCAATATTAATATATTTAAATATATCAAAAAAAGATATCCAAAAGTTAGAATGACCTCATCATCTTTTTATCACCTACTTTTACAGTTAAATAGACGGTTGTTCATTGTTCTAAGTGTCAGAGGCAATTTGTGTTGACTTTCATTAAATACAAAGTTAAGCACGCATGTTGAAAACAAACCCAAACATTCCCATAACTTTAAAACCTCAAATAACGGTTACAAATTCTCAAAGAAAAAGTTGTAACTTCATCAATCATATAAATCAAAACAAACCATTCAACAACTCACTCTTACAAATTCATCAAGAACAAAAAAACAAACCTCAAACCAAATCAAACCTTTAAAACCTTAACTACCCAAAATGGCAGAATCGTCATCACACAATCCCTCATCTCCTGAAATCACTCCTAAAGAAGAGCCTGTCACTTTCGACAAACCTGAAAGCCCAAATCCGTTCTTACGTGCATATCAGGTTGAGTTCTCTTTTGAATAGATCGCCCTCATAACCAACAATGAAGTTGTGTTAGGAATACGAAAGTATCGGTCACTTCTATTAGGTAGCTCGTTTAGCAATATTTGGAAACTAACTAGACTAGTGTTACCAAAGCCCAACGAAGGCCCATAAACCCCACGCCAAGCTAGGGAAACACCAGCCTAGAAAGAAATGCGGGCAGGGTGGAGCTCGACAGAGGGTTCGAGAATAGGTGTGGAGAGGGTGTTGGTTGATTTGTATCCCATTTATCATATTGTATTTTCTTTCTTATTTGTCTCTTTCTCTCTACATTTTTTCCAACCACCTCTCTTTCTCTATTGTTCTTTCTGTTTTCGTGAATGTGTTAACAAGATTACTAGCATTCTATAATTGGTATCAAGAGCCATGGAGTGATTTGTTTTTGTTTTTGTGTTCGTATAAGTTTTTACCATTTTTTCAACTCGTTTCATTTTTTCTTTTGATCTGAAGCCTCTTTATACACTAAAAGACTATATACTTTGGTATTTAGTTCTAGTATCTTAGATACACAAGGTGTTCATGCTTTGATCAAGAAAAAATATCATTTTTGTGCATTTTATAGTTCAAAAGTTTATTAGGCTCAAAATCTTGATTTCAAATTTTTTGCCTTAAAAACCATAAAATTTGCATTTTTAAGGTCCTAATCGGCTTAGAATTACTAGTTGTATAAGAAATTTTGGGTAAAAACATCAAAAAGTGGGTCTTTAGTGTTTTGGAAAAGTTAAAGTTCGTGTTTGAAGAAGGCGAATTAGTCCTCTGGTTGAATAAGGCGATTTAGTTCCTTGTCAATGAAGACGAATTGGTCCTCTGGTTAAGCAATGCGATTTAGTCCCTTGTAGTTGAAGGCGAATTAGTTCTGTGATTAATCAAGGCAATTTAGTCCCTTGTTAGTTGAAGGTGATTTAGTCCCTTTTCAGACCAAGGTGATTTAGTCCTTTCACAATTAAAGGCGATTTAGTCCCTTCTCAGGCCAAGGCGATTTAGTCCACTTTTAGACAAAGGCGATTTAGTCCTTTTTCAGACCAAGGCGATTTAGTCCTGTTTTTACTTGAAGGCGATTTAATCCCTTTACAAAGGCGAAATAATCTTTGGACTTAGGAGATTTAATACAACTTGGACTAAAACAACTAAGAACTCAAACGTGAATTATACGGTTTATTTCTTTTAATTAAGAATTGTAAAATCCCGTGTATTCTCAAAACCTAAAACACTTAAAACCAACTCACTTGAACATGATTACTTTTTATCACCGTCAAATCAAAAAGTAATCTTTTCATATACCAATTAAGTAACAATGACTACTCTTGTTGAATATATGATACTATCTAGTGCTGACAATCGTCCACCAATGTTTGATAAAGCCCTATTTGATTCTTTGAAAAGTAGAATGGAATTGTATATGAAAAATCATAAGAATGGAAGAATGATCCTTGAATCAGTTGAACATGGTCCACTCATTTGGCCAACAATTGAAGAAAATGGTGTGACCCAGACGAAGAAGTATGTTGAATTGTCCCCAACTAAAAAGATTCAAGCTGATTATGATCTTAAGGAAACCAATATCATTCTACAAGGACTCCCACCAGATGTTTATGCTCTTGTGAATCATCACAGAGTCACCAAGGATTTATAGGAAAGAGTTCAACTACTCATGCAAGGTACTTCATTGACGAAGAAAGAGAGAGAATGCAAGTTGTATGATGAATTTAATAAGTTTGCTCATGTCAAGGTGGAATCACTTCATTCGTATTACTTGAGATTTGCTCAACTCATGTAGGTCCTAGGTTTAGGATCTGATTAGCCTTTCGTAAGACAATAGATAACTTGGATAAATCCAAATCAACTATATGAGAGACACTAACTATGAAAATCAAGTGTTAATGCGGAATCTTAACACAAGAAGTCTCAACCGATACGAGTGCATCTCTTGGGAGCCAAACGCGTGGAAAGATCTAGTAGAACCGAACGAAACAAAAACTTAAACGTTTTTATACAAATTTTCGTTTTTCGTTTCGAGTGACGTAAACACGGGACTAAGAATAACATCATCGAAATTTCGTGACGTCGTTTCGATCAAAACGCAGTAATTTAGATTTAACCGACGATAACCTTTACTACTCCGCGGGATTAAAATCATAAAACGTTGCATTTTTTCTCAAGTTTATCAATTTAAAACAAGAGAGATGACAATGAACATAGGGAAAACGTGTGTAATTTTTAACGATAATTCAAAAATAAGAATTTACTACTTTAACCCCTCACTTCTAAACAATAATCATATTTATCATTTAGATTTTAATTATGTATACATTAACCCTTTGTTTTTCAGCAGAATAACTATAAAACCTTTACTTTCTTTCAAACTTTTTCATTTTTTCAGCTATTTAAACTTTTAATTTTTGTTAATTATCAGTTCTTTACATTTTATTTTTCCATAATTTTTAATTTAGCCCATTCGTTGTTAGAAAATTCCCTGTCATACGTTTTAAGCTCAATAATCGTTATCGAAAGATCAAGTTCTTCAACGACAACAACATTTCAACAACAATAATCATTGTTTTACGTTTCTTCTTGAATTTGTAAATCCCGCGAAAGATACGATTCTTTTCTCGTTTTAATCAAAGATTTGGTAAAATCCCGTGAACAATAATAGATTCAAATCCAACACAACATCACTTTTACCTGCTTAAAATCCTTCAAATCATTTACTTCATAATATTCGAAAAATGGAGAAAAAAGCAACCTTATCTTCAGTCCAATTCAGAAAAACGAACAAATGCAACTAATTTCACAAGACAAAAACAAAAGAAAGTTTCATGGTATACTTTTCAAGAATTCATTCCTTAACCACTCAAGTGTCATTTAAAAACAACGACTTGAAAAGGAAGTCGAACCGAGGAATAGGATTCAACGCCATATACGACACTTTGTTGCAAGATCTAGAGACTTTCCCACATACTAATTTCTAAAAACGTGGCTCAACTAGAAAACGCAACTTGACAACAAAGAATTTCAAGAGATAGGATCCGATGGCTTCTTTTAGAAGTACTCGAGACTACAAGTTTCCAAATGTCCATCACTCACTAGGATCTAATTGAATGAGTGAAATATATTGATAATGACACGAAACTACTTCTAGAATACACTCGACTCATATTCCAGAATCCGTGATACACATATCCAAAAACATGGATGATGTTAAAAAGTTTGAATGAGAAAAAAAAAGCGCTGCATGAAATGGAAGTATACAGCAGGATGATAAAGACTGACGCATGACGCAGAGGAAAATGTTGATTCGAGTAAAGCATTGATGCTAGTTTTATGTTATCATTGAAAGCAATAGACAGAATCACAAGAGCATGAAACAAGCACATAAAAAAAAATGAAGATCAGGGAATGATGCACATGTTGATGATGCAGATATCAGACCCATATATGATGAAGAGCCAATGGCTGAGGTACAAACGACTGCTGAAATCAATGTCTTTGCTATAGGACAACAGCATACTGAGCAACCCGAATTCAATAATGAAAAGGAGAGGTTGACCAGAATCTAGAACAATGTCATGACACATGTCCTTTGCCTGCTACATTAACTGATAACCAGACAATGAATTTTCAAATCAATCCATGAATCTGAAAATATTCGTCTCAAAAGAACCGTTCCACAATTTCAAAAAATTTTTAAATGGAAGCACATTGTGTTAATCTGAACTAAATATCAAAATCAAGCTTAAAAGAAGCAACATGGTTAATTTTTGAAAGTAAAAAGTAAGAAGCCAAGGTTAAACATACCGATGTAATTGAAACAATAAATACGAATAGGAACATAGTGTGGCTAAATACTCGCAAGGAATGAGCATTACATTAAGAAAAAGCACTTGAAAACAGACCTTAACAAAGATCATTTTGATTCTACATAAAGGATACGAGTTCAGACCAAAGACCAAATGACTTTTAATGCACAACTAAACAAAAGTCTAATGAGAAATGTTGATGTAGCTAGCTCGGATGTACTCAGATTCAGAAAAAGGGGTTTTTGGGGGGGGGGGGGGGCAAAAATATTTGCAGCATTTTTTTTTAAAAAAAAAAAAAAATAGTTAAAAACTAACTAGGAAATAGTGTGAATACTAAGTTTGCAAAGCCATCAATATTGGGAAGAAACCGGTTGGACCACCACTTCTCAAAAACAATCCCGTTTTGTTGAGAAGGCATCGACTGGTTAAGTCTGAACGACCTAGAATTTCAAAACCACGGTTTGCCTCCCAAGTTGATGTGAATAACGATTTGTCAAAACCAGTCACTACACATTATTTGCCTAAGGAAAGAGAATCTGCCCCTGCAAACACATCACAAGGATTGCACCAAGCCCATCTAGTATAGCTCAAACACGACATGATTCATAATCACTACCTAGAGAAAGCTAAAAATAAGACACAAGAACAACCTGATCCTAAAATTTTTCTGACTCAAACATTTTGGTTGCTCGACGTGTTAGAAAATGTTCTTTAATGCCAATCATGACGCATGTGTAAATAAAATTCCTATAAGAAGCAACCACGCTGCTAAGTTTCTTATCTAATAAGACAACAAACAGAAACAACCCGTATAGCTAATAAAGGGTTGCAACAAAAACCCAAAAAGACAGATCCCAAAAGGACATAGGTTTTTCAATCAAAAAACCTACCTGCATGTGCATGCGAAAACAACAGTCCCTAGATCTTGTCTAGGTGCCTAACCAACGGGTAGAATTCTCAAGACTGTCTTCTTTAGATGGGTTCAAAGAAAGACATTCGCCTCTAGCACAACAAAGGTAAAGTGACCCCCAAATGGTTCAAATTAAGAATAACCCTAACCAATGTAAAGCGAACCAGCCTTAATGTCAGTGCAGGTACTCTCATTAATAAAAGGTACCTGTCGTTCAATCCTACAGAGGAAGGACATTCAAGTTTTGTTGCGAAAAAGAAAGATAACTCAATACAACAGGGCTTCAAGGAATTTTGATCTGATGATCAAACAGATGACTAATGAACACATCAGTTACAAGCCAACGGTCGTCATAGTCAAATGTGTCAGCTGAAATAACACTTCGGCCCACGTTGCCTCAATGTCAAAAAGACGTTTGATCCGTCAGCATAATCACGCCTGTCTTCAGCAAATGAATTTATGACCAAAACCGTTTAGAACTCGGAATTCAAGTGACCACAGCAACGAACCGACAAGTTCAAAGCAGTTTCCAAAAGATTGTTCCTCTAACATCAAGACAGCAACATCACTACAAGAAGTTTGGAATTACTATTCCAGCCATCATATAGCAATGCTGAGCGACTCAGTTAAATAAAAAACAAATCTAAAATCAAAAATTTCAAAAGATTCTTTCTCGACATTCTCTTGGAATTGATAACATTTACGTGCTTAGAATGTCGATTAACATTGACAACGGTGTGGTAAATGAAGTTCGAGCAAGAGTTGCAAATAGTTTCAAAAACATGTCAATTCTAATTTTCTAAATGGCTTATTTGTTCAAAATGTCAGTAACATAACCCGGACTTTCAAATATAGGAAGTTTATATCTTATCTCCCAACGAGAATTAACGTTCTCGTCTGTGAGCTGGTTCTTACAAGACATTCATATTTTAGCTTAATAAAAGGACAGTAGTACATTTCAGAGTGGCTTACCCTTACCATGAGAAGAGAAGGTCCTCTAACATTGTTTATCAAAAAGGTTGAACACATTTTTCAAAATTTCTCAATGACATTCAAAAATCTTTCAAAATTGTGTGTTTCAACACTCCCAACCCTCACAATGTATTCAAAGACAACAATTTTTTCAATTGGTCATATTTTTAGAGGGATTTTTTTTCGAATAACAAAGTTTTAATGTTTTTGGATACATCAACAACGACAATTCTTATGTATTCAAAACATTATCAAAATGTTCCAAACCATTCATGCTGATAATATTTTCTCCCCACAGAATTTTCAAGACATATTTTAATCACAAGGTATTTCAAAAACTAAGTGTTTATTATTTAAAATAAGGGGAAAATATATTAACAATATATCTATTCACCAATGTGCAGAAGAAAAAAGGTTTTATGGTTCGATCTTATACCCAACAACATCTTAATTTCACGACGATTCTGAAGTCATAAGGTGGTTAGGTTAGGAATCAATCCTATGATCCAACCAAAACCGGAGGATCTACCCAAGGATAATCCAAAGTTAGAAATATCATTCCTTAGGTATGACTGGAGATGAATGTATATGGGAAAAATGCCGACTAAGATTGAGCTAACACTGAAACAATCACAACAAGGTGTTAGAAATGAATGATCTTAGTAAACATTGAAGGCTTGAAGAATTAAAAAAGAAATGTATGATAAAGGGTCTAAAAGAAAAGAAGCCCTCCCACACACTTAAGCATAAAACCAGGGTCAATACATATGCTTCATGATCACAAGAAGATTGCTGACCATTAAAATAACATCATGGACCCAGTGATGCAATCACAACCCTTCCCAGCCATTCGGTTTCACTCCAACAAAACTTGTCTCTCATTGACACGAGATACACACATTAACTATTGACATCTCATTCCGAGAATGTTTGAATATTGAATAGTGGCCAAACTACTCCCGCCTTCGAGTACTAAAACCAATAATGTACTAATCTAGTCTAAGCCAAGAGATCACTCAAAATCTCGTTAGACAACATTCCATATTCAAACACTGTGACATCATGCCAGTCTACAAGCAATTATCAAAGTCCTACGCAATATCATTGGTGATATTGCCAGAACATCCGAGTGATACTATAAGTATTCACAATAAGATGGAAATCCTGGCTAGATCAACATCAAACAAGCTCTTGGTAGTGACGTGCGAGAATTCTAATAAGAATCTAAACTTGTGACAACTGGATATCGATTTGGTCCATAAATTAATTGACGGTTTGATAAATATGAAAAAAACATGACACTCTCGAAGTGAGAAAAGAAACACTTTAAACGAGTGACACGTCGGATTGATTACAACAAATTTCTCCGTTTTATCACTAAAGTAAACCTGAATCAACGGTGGTGACGCAACCTCAACTCCCATTCAAATCTCAACAATCTACGAACTCTAAGGTTATTGTACAAATCATCAATAGATAAATTGTCAATCTCTGGATTAGTTCTCATTGTCATTGCCAGATTGGACCATGCTGAAGGCAAAGATCTAAGAAACTTATGATTTGCATCTTCTGTTGATACTTCAGCACCATGAGCTTCCAATTGAGAAAGTAACTGTTGAAACCTGTCATATCCCTTTTCTAGTCCTTCAGAATTGGATATTTTAAATGCTTCAAACTGTTGTTTGAAAACAGCCTTCTGCATTTTCTTTGAATTTGCATTACCACCAAACCTAGTTCTGATGGCTTCCCAGATCTCTTTTGCATCATCCATTCCATGAAATCTTCTCATATGTTCTTTAGGAATGGCCATCAGCAAAATATTCTTAGCCTTCCTTTCCTTTTCAACAGCTTGAATCTCTGCAGCAGTAACTGGTGAAAGTACTCGAACAACACCATCCTTTCCAATTGAAATTCTCTTCTTGGAGTTACCATTCTGAATTACCTTCCATACTTCATTGTCAATGTACTCAAGGTAATGCTCCATCTCCATTGCCCATATATCATACTCCTCCTTCTTCAGAATTGGGAGTTTGATATTTGAGATAGCAGTTGTTTGAGGAATCATCTGTTGTGGTTGTTTAGGTGCAGCACCAGTGTCTGATGCATCTTCATGGTTTGATTCTTCACCATCACTGAGATGTTGTGAGAAATCATCATTTGCAGGGTTAGACATTTTGTATAGAATTGTATGAGAGTGTTTGTTTGTGATCTAGTGATTCTTCTTTCTCAGAGTCCCTCTAAAGGCTCTGATACCACTTGTAGGTCCTTGGTTTAGGATCTGACTAGCCTTTGTAAGACGATAGATAACTTGGATAAATCCAAATCAACTATATGAGAGACACTAACTATGAAAATCAAGTGTTAATGCGGAATCTTAACACAAGAGTAAAGAAGAAACGATAATACTAAAATTGCTATTAAGCTCTATGCTTCTATTGATATTTCAATCACTTACTCGTACATAACATTGTGCCTTAGGGTTCCTCTTATACACCAAGGAAACCCTAATGGGCTTTACAACCGTGTGAAAGGATAATACATATCCTTTCCTAAGATATCTCTAAGATAACTATTACTATTCTGTTTCATAAACAGACTTAACTATGAACAGAATTAACTATGACCAGTACTAACTACTCTACCAGTACTAACTTAGTACTGCCAGACTTAACTAAGTACTGCCAGTATTAACTTAATACTAACAGAACTAACTATGACTACCAGACAAGAAGCAACAATTCATGATGGAAGAGTGACTGTTCAACCTTTTCAAGGGAGATAAAGTTCTTTTGCTGCTGGTTATTCTAGAACTAGAGTGAATGCTTCAGGCACAGGGGGAAGAGTTTCAAGTCAGCAAAGAGTCATGAAGTGTTTTAACTGCCAAGGAGAAGGACACATGGCAAGGCAATGCATGCAACCAAAGAGGAAAAGAGATGTTGCATGGGTCAGAGAAAAAGTTCTTTTGGTTGAAGCTCAAGGATAGGGTAAAGTTCTTAATGAGCAAGAGTTGGAATTTCTCGCAGACCCTGGTATTCCTGAAGGCCCTGTCACACAGTCAGTCATCACTCAAAATGATGCTTATCAAGCCGATGATCTGGATGCCTATGACTCCGATTATGATGACATAACTACGACCAAAGTTGCTTTGATGGCTAATTTGTCTCATTATGGTTCAGACGTGCTTTCTGAGGTACCAAATCCTGACAATACTCATCATAATATTCTTAATCAAAGTGTGCATAAGATGCAGTATTCTGAACCTTCTCATCTTGTGGTTTATCCAGAGAATGAGATAACCAGTGATAGTAATATCATTCCTTATTCTCAGTATCGGCATGAATCACAAAATGCAGCTGTTTAGGATACTAATTCTTCTGCACAACAAGATGCCATGATATTGTCTGTGATAGAACAAATGTTGTATCAAGTAACTAATATCAACAAGGTTAATGAGAAACATTTAAATGCCAATAAATCCCTATCTGCTAAGCTTGAAAGATATAAAGAACGGGTGGAATTGTTAGAAGAAAGATAAAATATGGATTTAGGTTCTAGGGAAAAGCTGATAATAGACGATGTGATTAGGGAGAAAAATGCACAGTTTGCGGATCTTGACAAGGAAATTAACTCTCTTAAATAAACTCTTTCTAAATAATTAAAAGAAAAAGAATCGTTAACAAAAACATTAACTGTTTTCAAAAAGGAGTCTAAGGAAAAAGAAGCTAAGAATATTGATAAAGAAATTGCTTTGGAAAAGAAAGTTAAAGAATTAGACAATATTGTTTATAAGATGGGTCAATCCGCTCAAACTATGCATATGCTCATTAAACCACAAGTTTTCTTTGATAATAATACGAATCAAGCACTTGGTTTTCAAAATCCTTTCTATCTTAAAAAAGCTCAGCAGATGAACCCAATGCTTTATGATGGCTCTATTATTGCCAAAGGAAATTATGTGATGTCTATCCCTAATTTTGAAGAAACTTTGATACTTGCTGAAGAAAGTCGATCAAAAATAATTTTGAAACAAAGTGATCCAGAAGTTGTGAAACTTAAAACTAAACTAGTTGATTATGCTGTTTTAAATCAATTATCTGAAGATTTTGGTAAACGCTTTGTTCCACAATTAGAATTATCTGCAGAACATGTTTTCTGGTCTAAAACTTCTCTGAGCCCTGTAGATCCTAGTACTTGTTCTACACCTGTTCAAATCGTTGTTCCAAAGGAACTTCCAAAAGTATGTATGGTTAATTCAAGTTTAAAGAAACTTAAATTCCATCTTGCTGGTTTTGACTCGGTTGTAAAACAAAGAACCACACCTACAATAATAACTGAAGGCTCGTAGGAATTTGAACATACGAAAGCAGTTTTTGTAAAGGAGGTTATTCAATTTTTAAAGACACTCAAGGGTACTTTCAATAATTTCGATCAATGTCTTCTTGATGAAATTACTGAAGTCCAAACTGTGTTTAATCAAATGGAACAGGATGTGGAACAATGTCGTGTGGATACAAAGTGTTTTGAGATTGAAAAGAAAAAAGTTTTGTTGGAAAATGATCGACTCTTGGTTCAAGTTCTGTTTCATGATATTATGAATGTTGCTATGAATAATTATGTGAATGTGAAATCATTTGTTTCTATGAAAGACTTTGTGAATGTGTCTGATTAGTTTGTTGCAAAATGTCAAAAATGTCTGGAACTTGAAACTGAGCTTCTCAAAAAGAATAATGAGATTAATGAGCTTTCAACACGATTTTCAAACCTTGAAAAACATTACATTTCACTTGAGGTTACCTCACAACTGAGGCAAGAAGTTTTTCAAATTGAAAATTCATGTGTTAATCAAAATGCCTGAGATTCAAGAATATTTTGAAAATAAAGATTTGAAAGCTCAGCTTCAAGAGAAGGACATTGTCAACAAAAAGTTGAAAGAGAGAATTAATGATTTGAGAAAGAATCATGATAATGTGAAGAAAGAGATTGATGGAAATGAGACAATCAATATTGTGCTTGAGCATAATGTGGCTAAACTGCTTTCAGAAAATGAAAATTTGCACAAAGAAATTGTTCATTTGAAACAGATTTATAAAGAACAGTTTGATTCGATTAAAAAGTCTCATGTATCTAATAAAGAACACCATGATTCTTTGATTGATCAAATGAACTTAAAATCCATAGAAAATGCTGATTTACAAGTTTAAATTTAAAAAAAGGTTTTAGCAAATGAAGCTTTGAAGAACGAATTGAAAAGAATTAAAGGAAAAAATGTCGTTGATTCTGTTGCTCCAAAACCAAAAGCCACCACTATTTCTAAAGGCATGTTTAAGATTGCAATTGAGCCTCTACCCCCAAACTATTTAAAAACAAGGAGGCACGCATAGACTATATACACAAATCTAGGGAAAATGCAAATGTACTTCGGGAAATAGTGGAAGAAGTTAGTGCATCAAATCCTTTAGATGGTGAGTTAGACTTGGCCTGTAAGTATGTTGAACGACTTCAGGAAGAGTTAGTCTATGTCCATGATACCTGCCCTTGTTTAAGCTTACCTAAGGAGAGACTCATTGTTGTAACACCAAAGAATAAGGACTAAAAAGTGAAACCCGCTGATCCCGTCATATCATTGAAACATAAAGAGAAAATAATTATTGTTACCCCAATGAAAAAACAAAAGAATGTTAGGTTTGCTGAACCTCTTACATCCTTAAGTAACTGTCATAAATAGGTAGAGTCATCTAAAACACATGATTCTAACAAGCCTGTGTTGCCCTTTACAGGATTGAAGAGTTCTACTAGTGTTTGCTGATCATAGCCTTCAGGCAATAAAAAGAATGATAGGATCCCGCAACTACCACATAGCAACTTAAAGAATAAAGTAGAAGCCCAACATAGGAATGTCACTTTAAGTGCTAGTAAAAAGAATCGTGTTAAAGACTCTATTTGTGATGCGAATTTTAAGCATACTATATTGAATGCGAATTTTAAGCATACTATATTGAATGCGAATTCTGAGTTAATTTGTGTTAAATGTAACCAGTGTATGTTTGATGCTAACCATGATGCTTGCTTTCTTGAATATGTTTCTGATATGAATGTGAAATCAAAATCTAAGTCTATTAAGAATGATAAAAAGAAAGAAGAATGGAAACCCACAGGCAAAATGTTTACTAAAATTGGATTTATGTGGAGACCTACAGGCAAAAAATTCTCTTTAGTTAGATATGTGTGCCCTTTAACTAGGATTACCACCACTAAAGCAGTACCTATTAAGGTTCCCAATCCTCTAGAAGTAACACTTGTAGCAACTAGGATTTACGCCAGGAAATCTAAGACACCTAAGAATATTGGTTCCCATAGTAAATCAAAGATATCTACATCTAAGATTGCTAACAAAATGGAACCCGGTACATCTTGAGGATCCAGTTTTTCAGTTGCTCCATCTTCTTCTCTTGATAAATGCAGGTGGTCTACCTTGTTCTCTGGTATTTGGACTCTGGTTGCTAGAAGCATATGACCGGAGATCGCTCTCAGCTCACAAACTTCGTGCATAATTTTCTCGGTACTGTAAAATTCGGTAATGACCAAATTGTAAATATCATGGGCTATGGTGATTATCAGATGGGAAACATCACAATTTCTTG
Organism: Tanacetum coccineum; assembly: GCA_026074375.1. Taxonomy (NCBI): domain Eukaryota; kingdom Viridiplantae; phylum Streptophyta; class Magnoliopsida; order Asterales; family Asteraceae; genus Tanacetum; species Tanacetum coccineum. The sequence goes on from BQNB010009676.1 coordinate 15,322, forward strand.
GGTTTACTACATGGAAGGACTTAGACATAATTTGTTTTCTGTTAGGTAATTTTGTGACTCAGATCTCGAGGTGGCTTTTCATAAAAACACCTATTTCATTCGTAATTTGGAAGGTATTGATTTACTCTCGGGATCTCAGGAAACAATTTTGTACACATTGTCCATCAGTGATATGATGTAGTCTTCTCCAGTATGTTTCTTGTCAAAAGCCTCCAAGACCAAATCATAGTTATGGCATTGCCGATTATCACACTTGAATTTTGGTGCTATCAATCATTTGGCTAGACATGGTCTTGTACGCGGTCTTCCAAAGTTGTAATTTGAAAAAGATCATCTGTGCTCGGCTTGTGCTATGGGGAAAAGCAAGAAATATTCTCATAAACCAAAATCTGAAGACACCAATCAGGAAAAATTACATCTTCTACACATGAATCTTTGTGGGCCTATGCGGGTTGCAAGTGTTAATGGAAAGAAGTACATCCTCGTTATCGTGGATGATTACTCTTGGTTTACATAGGTGAAGTTTCTGGCATTAAAATATGAAGCTCCTGATTTTATAATCACGTTTCTGAAAATGATCCAACACAGATTAAATGCTTCTGTCAAAAAGATCCGTATTGATAATGGAATTGAGTTTGTTAATCAGACTCTGCGTGATTATTATGAGAGCTTCGGCATTTCTCATGAAACTTCGGTTGCCAAAACTCCACAACAAAATGGTGTTGTAGAAAGGCGTAATCATACTCTTGTTGAAGCCGCCTGCACGATGTTAATCAACGCAAAAGCTCCTTTATTTCTATGAGCCAAGGCAGTTGCTACCGCATGTTACACTCAAAATCGATCCATTGTCCGACTTCGCCATTGAAAAATGTCTTATGAGCTCTTACATGATAAGAAACCCGATTTATCGTATCTTTATGTGTTTGGTGCACTTTGCTATCCAACCAATGATAGTGAAAATCTGGGCAAACTTCAACCTTAAGCTGACATAGGAATTTTCATTGGTTATGCACCCAGAAAGAAGGCTTACAGGATTTACAACCGTTGTACCTGGAGAATAACTGAAACTTGCCACGTCGATTTTGATAAGCTAACCGCAATGGCTTCTGAACACAGTAGTTTAGAAGCCGCACTTCATGAGATGACTCCTGCAACACCCAGTTCAAGACTCGTTCCAAACCCTCTTTCTCCAGCACCGTTTGTACCACCAACAAGGAATGAATGGGATCTTGTGTTTACGCCATTGTTTGATGAGTTCTTCTCTCCTCCAGCTAGTGTTGCCTCTCCAGTTACTGTAGTAGAAGCTCCACTTCCTGTTGAGACTACATGTTTACCTTCCTCGACAACTGTTGATCAAGATGCACCGTCACCAAGTACTTCTCAAACAGATTCACAACCACAATCCCAAGAAATTCTTCTCTATGCTGAAGAAGAGAATCATGATCTATTGGTGGCACATATGAGTAACGATCCATATTTTGGTATTCCAATTCCAAAAACCATTTATGAAGAATCTTCCTCATCGGATGTTATTCCTACTATTGTGCACCCTAATGCTCTAGTCTCAGAACATATCTCAAGATGGACTAAAGATCATCCTTTGTAAAATATTATTGGAAAATTTTCCAGACCAGTTTCCACAAGACTCCAGCTTCATGAACAAGCCCTTTTCTACAACTATAATGCCTTCCTAACTGCGGTTGAACCTAAGACATATAAAGATGCTCTCACTCAATCATGATGGATTGAAGCAATGCAAGAAGAGCTTAATGAATTCGAGCGTCTTGAAGTCTGGGAACTTGTTCCACGTCCAGATAAAGTAATTGTCATTACTTTAAAATGGCATTACAAGGTAAAATTAGATGAGTTGGGTGGTATCTTGAAAAATAAGGCTCGTTTGGTAGCTTGTGGATATCGGCAGGAAGAAGGAATTGATTTTGAAGAATCCTTTGCTCCCGTAGCAAGACTCGAGGGTGTTTGGATATTCCTCGCATTTGCTGCTTATATGAATATGATCATTTACCAAATGGATGTGAAGATGGCATTCTTAAATGGCATCTTACGGGAAGAAGTCTATGTTAGTCAGCCAGATGGGTTTGCCGATTCAGACAATCCAAATTACGTGTACAGACTGAAGAAGGCTCTTTATGGGTTAAAATAGACTCCTCGCGCGTGGTATGATTTGTTGTCATCATTTCTTCTCTCACAGGGATTCTCCAAAGGCAGAGTTGATCCCACATTGTTCATCAGACGTGAAGGCAAAGATATCCTCCTGGTATAAATTTACGTTGATGATATCATTTTTGCTTCCACGACTACTGAACTTTGTGATAAGTTTTCTAAGACAATGTGTTCAAAATTTAAGATGTCAATGATGGGCAAAATCTCATTTTTTTTCTAGGACTACAGATTTCTCATAATCTCAAAGGCATCTTTCTAAATCAGTCAAAATATGCTCTCGAATCTTTGAAAAAATATGGTATGAAATCATGTGACCCCGTGGACACTCCAATGGTGGAGAAGTCCAACTTGGATGAGGATATACAAGGGAAAGCCGTTGATCCTACACATTATCGTGGCATGGTTGGCACCCTCATGTATCTCACATCCAGCAGACCAGACCTGGTATATGATGTTTGCATGTGTGCACGGTATCAGGCTCGTCCTATCGAAAAGCACCTCCATGCTATTAAACAAATCTTTCGGTATCTAAGCGGGGACTATGGTATCCGAAGGATTCTGGTATTGCACTAACGGCTTTTACAGATGCTGATCACGCAGGTTGTTAAGATACTAGACGCAGTACGTCAGGCAGTATGCAAATGTTAGGAGATAGACTTGTTAGCTGGTCATCTAAAAGGCAGAAAAGCACTGCAATATCGAGTACGAAAGCTAAATACATCGCCTTATCTGGCTGTTATGTTTAAGTCCTATGGATGTGATCACAACTTGCCGACTATGGCCTTGGATTTAATAAGATTCTAATGTATTATGATAATAAAAGCGTTATTACCTTATGATGCAACAATGTTCAACACTCCCAGTTAAAGCATATTGATATCCGATACCATTTCATAAAGGAGCAAGTGGAGAATGGAGTCGTCGAGCTTTACTTTGTCAGGACCGAGTATCAGTTGGCAGACATCTTCACAAAGGCTCTATGTCGAGAAAGAATTGAATTTTTAATTGACAAGCTGGGTATGAGATGTTTTACTCCTGAGACTCTAAAGGAACTGGCAGATGAAGCAGAAGAATAGTGGTGGTACCTATTCACATATCATGTATATTATGTATATATATAAAACCATAAAAACACAAAAAGATTTTTCACTTTATATAAAATTTTCAAAAAGAAAATATAAAAATATAAAATCAGAAAAACAAAATACAAAATTTGAAATTTGAAAAATACAAAAATATGTATTCATGACATGTTTTCTAGAATCGATAATATTTACGGCTTCAGAAATGTCATTCAATAATGGCACAAAGCTGTAAATAAAGTTCGAAGAGAAAATATGTCATATGGCTTGCTATTACTTCAGATAACAATCCGGTCGTTATTGTTGGGAATTATACATTCCTGACTTAGTATCGTTAGTTATATACTTAGTACCGCTAGTTATAGTTAGTACTGACTCTACAAATTGTTAAGTACTGCTCAGATAGTTAGTACCGTTAGTATAAAATAGTTAGTACCGTTTAAGAGATATGCATGAGTTATTATAGGAAAAGATATACATGATCTTTTACGCGTTTTGTAAGCCAAGATTAGGGTTTTCCTTGGTGTATAAAAGGAACCCTTATGGCATAGTTAGAGATATGAGTTCATTGTCAATCTCATAGTTAGCAATTAATACAAAAGCTTAGTTATCAATATTCATTGTTCTTCTTTGCATTATAAGTTAGATTCAGCATAACTTATAGTGATCATAGTCATTATTTCTCCTGTAGTTTGTGTGAATCTATTCATATTAGCTACGACCCTTAACAAGGTAGTAAGATCTATATTCAAAGGGATCCACAGTTATCTTAAAGGCAAGTATTTCGTCAAAAAGGAAACTTGACCTCTCAACAGGGATTCATTTCCTAGGGCATGCTCTACTTTATGACCATGCAAAGGCTTGTGCTTACTTTGCAGCACAACCCGTGCTATCTATTTTTCCATAAGTATACATTTTAGTGCGCTTATGATTTAAAATAAGAGAAATCTTATTTTTTGGTGTTGTTTTAATAACATAAATTTCAAAAAGTCATCAAAAAATCATTTTCAAAGACATTTGACCACTCAAACAACGACTACAGCTCCTTAAATAGAAAACGGGTCATTGTTTGAGGGGGAGAAAATTTCAAATATCTTCTTCAATAAATAAATCAGTTTGTGATCACAGGAAAAAGGTTTTAAACAATAACGGGTTAATTATTAAAGGGGAGTTAATTAAGTTTAACTTACGTGAGCCTTAACTATTATGTGTTTATGCCTTTAGGGATTTAAATGCAAAAAATAAGTTGCTAGGTATGATAGTTTAAACTTTAGGGATTATATGTGCTATTTGTTAAACTATTTTATGCCTAAGTAAACTTTATAAAGGAAATGAACAAGAGATAAAAAGAATAGGGGGCATTCGTGCCAAACTTGAAAAGTCAAACAACAAACACCCCCGCTCTGTCTGATTCATTAACACACACGACACAAACACTTAAACTCTTTTTTTTCTCTTCACTAGTTCGCCCTAAAATCAAGATCATCAACGACTCATTTTCAAGACTTAAGGTATACTAAGAATTTGTTCTATACACTCTATACGTCAACTTCCTCAAAGGAATTGGAGTATATCTTAGTTTTGAGCTCGAATTCCCTAGAATTTAATCTAGGGTTCTTGAGATTCAAAAGTGGGTAAAACCCTAAATTAATTGAGGGGTTTCGTGCGCATAGGGTTGTAGTTCACTCGGTTAAAACAGTTTAGCCTCTCGTTAACATCTTAAGTGGTTTTGATTGATTCTTGTATGTATAGATGTGGGTTGTGGGTAGAAAATGAGAAAAGTTAATGGGTTTATGCTTAAAATGTGTTAGACTATCTTTGTGTATGCAAATGAGCCATTATTTCCATTACTTGTATGTTTGTTTCTTGGTGAATGAGTAAAACATTATGAACATTACTCGTTTATGGTCATTCTTGAATTTTTTTGTGGTTAATTCATGTTACAAATGATTGTGTGAAGCTTCTAAATGTTTATGAATGCTATATACCTGATAAAAGATGCTAAAACTCATGAATTTAAAAACTGAAGGCGATTTAGAAAATCATGAAGGAGGCGATTTAGTCCCTCCTTCAGGAGGCAAATTAGTCCCTCCCTTCAAGAGGCGAATTAGTCCTTCCCTATAGGAGGCAATTTAGCCCTTCTCCTTCAGGAGGTGAATTAATCCCTCCCTTCAGGAGGCGATTTAGTCCTCCCTTCAGGAGGCGAATTAGTCCCTCCCTTCAAGAGGCTAATTAGTCCCTTCCTCTAGGAGGCGATTTAGTCCTCTTCCTTTAGGAGGCAATTTAGTCATCTTCCTTTAGGAGGCGATTTAGTCCTAATCCCTTTAGGAGGCAATTTAGTCTAATCCTTAAGGAGGAGATTTAGTCCTAATTCTTTAAGAGGCGATTTAGTCCAAATCTTTAAGGAGGCGATTTAGTCCAATCCTTAAGGAGGCGATTTAGTCCAATCCTTAAAGAGGCAAATTAGTCCAATCTCTTAAGGAGGCGAATTAGACCAATACCTTAAGGAGGCGATTTAATCATGCTTTATCAGTAAATAGTTTACCATATAGTGTAATATATAAAATTGGTTATATATAAACTGTATTGGACATCTCTTAGCAGAATCATTACTACTAAAGCTCAGCAAATCGCTAAAGATGGTACTCTAGTTGCTCTGGAAAATCGTCGGGCAATTGGAAAGTGTAACAAAAGAATAGATCCAAGAATGAAAAGACCAAAGGAAACTACATTTCAAGTTGTATTGGATGCTCTCATGCTCACAATGTGCTATCCTGCTTTTTTGATCACTGCTGATGTTCTTGTCATCTACATGCATCAGTTCTGGGATACTGTCAGTAAACATGGATCCTCATATCGATTCTAGATCGACAACAAGAGGTTCGAAGTAAATGTTGAAGTATTCAAGGAAATCCTCAATATTTGCCCTAGGATTCTAGGCTAAGCTTTTGCTGATCCTCCTTTTGAAGAGGAAACCCTGTCATTCATCAGAACACTTGGTCACTCTAGAGAAATCAAGCACCTTACAGATATTAATGTTGATCACTTGCATCAACCATGGAGAGCCTTTGCCGCAATCATCAACAAATGCCTTTTTGGTAAGGTATCTGGTCTTGATAAACTGTGACTCTTAAGAGTTCAAATTATGTGGGGCATGTTCTACAAGAAGAACATTGATTTTGTTAATTTAATCTGGGAGGATTTGGCTTACCAGATTGATAACAAAGACGCAAAGAAACAAGACAATATGTATTACCCCAGATTTACAAAGGCAATCATCAATCATTTTCTCAAAAAGAATCCATCAATCTCAATGAGAAACAGGATGTTCATGCACGCGGCTAGGGATGATTCCGTATTGGGAACCATGAGATTCGTCTCCAAGCACGAAGATGTTCAAGTATATGGTGCTCTTCTTCCCAAAGAGATGACGAATCCTGCAATGCTGAACTCTGAATCATTTCAGGCTTACTATGCCATTGCTACTGGAGCTCAACCTCTAAAGTCAAAGAAACAAAGGAAATCTGATTCAGCTAAATCGTCTAAGGAAACTCCTTCCTTGTAGAATTCTTTACGAGTTAAGAGATCTGCTAAGATATCTGGTGTTGGGTCAAAGAAGAAAGCACCAGCTAAGGCTGATACTGGCAAAGGTCTGAAAGTTCTCTCTGAAGTTGCACTATTTGAAGAAGCTCAACTTAAGGAAGTTCTCAGACGAAGCAAGCAAGACTTTCATAGTTTACAACCTAGTGGTTTAGGTGTTGGTACAAATGAAGGAACTGGTACTAAATTAAGGGTTCCTGATGTACCCAAACAAGACTCTGAAAGTGAAACAGAATCTTAGGGTGATAGTGACGAAGATGATGATGATGATGAAGATGCTTCTGACAATGATGATAATGATGATGGTGATGATGATAATGATAATGATGGTGATGATGATAATGATGATGATGGTGATGATAATATTGATGATGATGAACAAAAACAAGATGAAAATGTTGATGAAAGGGTCCATACACCTGAGGACTCTAAACTTTCTGATAAAGAATATGATAAGGAGAAGAATGAAGAAGAGGAAGAGGATTATGATGAGTTGTACAGAGATGTAAATGTCAACTCAAGAGTAGAAGATGTTGATATGACGAATGCTAATCAAGGTGGAACAGATGAACACCATGTTGCTCAAGACTCAGGGCTTCAGTATGAAGATGCTTATGTAATACTCACCGCGTCTTAGAAGACTGAAGGTCAAACATAAAGTTCTTTTGTCTCATCTGACTTTACAAGCAAGCTTCTCAACTTAGAGAATGTGTCTTTAGCTGACTATAAAATTGATTATGTCATGAACACCACTGCTCAACAGACATCATCTAATGTGATTACAACAACTCCTCTTCCACCTCCTTCAATCACTCCTCCACCACAACAAGCAACACCAACTTCTGCACCAACAATTCAAGAACCAACAACCTCTGTTTTGGTTATTCATGATTTTGCCTCTGTGTTCTAATTCAACCAACGTGTCTCTTCCTTAGAACAAGAAGTCTCTCAAATCAAACAAGCTGACAATTCTGCACAAATCTTTGAATCTATCAATTCACAAGTTCCTGCACTTGTAAATGATCATCTTACTACCAGACTTAGATATGCTGTTCAAACTGCTTTCCAATTGTACAAGGTAGAGTTTGAAAAGGAAGATCAGGCTGAGCAAGAAAGATTCATTGAGATTATAGACAACTCGGTTAAAGAGATGGTAAAAGATGAAGTCAAAAGTCAACTTACAAAGATCCTTCCAAAGAAGATAGCTAACTTTGCCACTTTATTGATCGAAAGCACAGTTGCTGAATCACATGAGAATGTAGTCTTGGCCAAATCTTCTTCTCAACCGAAGTCTACATATGAGGCAGCTGTATCTCTCATAGAGTTTGAATTAAAGAAGATTATTTTAGACAAGATGGAGACAAGCAAGTCTTATCAGGCGGCTCCAAAACACAAAGAACTTTATTATGGTTTGATCAAGTCTTATAATATTGACAAAGGCATGTTTGAAGCCTATGGTAACACATATTCATTGAAGAGAGACCGTGCTGATAAGGACAAAGATGAAGACCCCTCCGCTAGATCAGACCAAGGGTCGAAAAGAAGGAAGACAGGTAAAGATGTTGAATCTTCTAAAGAACCAAAGTCTAAGGGATCTAATTCTTCAAGTTCATCTAAATGCACCTCTCGTCCATAACACAAGTCAATTGGAAAGTATGTTCATGCAGAGGAACCATGTCATGACTCGAGTGTGCCACACGATCAAGAGTTTGACACGGGTAACAATGATGATCAACCCGCTAACTAGGCGGCTTCAAAGGATGATTGGTTCAAGAAACCTGACAAACCTCTAACTCCTGATTGTGAGTGGAAAAAAGACAATCTGTTGACTTCAGACTGCCTCAGACTTAGATCAGCAAAATAGACAAAGAAAAAGAACCTCCTCGCACGTTCGACGAACTTATGAGCACTCTGATCGATTTCTCAGCATTTGTCATGAACAGGGTCAAGATTGAGAATCTGACACAAGAGACTTTGGTTAGACCTGCTTACGACCTTCTCAAAGGCACTTGCAAAAGTTTTGTCAAACTCGAGTATCATTTTGAAGAAGTCTACAAAGCAGTAAATGATTGACTTCACTAGAACAACACATAAGGACAAGTTTATCCGTTTGATATGAGCAAGCCTTTACCATTGATTCAAGATGTTAGAGGTCATCAAGTTATCCCTATGGATTACTTCATTAACAACGATCTTGAGTATTTGAAAGGTGGAAGCTCCAGTAGACGATACACGACTTCTACCATAAAGACCAAGGCTGCTACATATGATAATATTTGTGGCATTAAAGATATGGTTCTGAATTTATGGAGTCCAGTCAAGGTGTCATACGATAAACATGCTTTTTGGGTTGTCTCACACTGGGGCCCAAAAGAAAGCAGTTCTATGAGTATGCATGTCACTTTGAGTCCAGCCATGATGTGTTTTCTACTCAAAGAATCATTGCAGTCACTCACGTTGAAGTTGATAAACGGTTTGATTATGGGTATCTAAAGGAGATTGTAGTTCACAGAGAAGATCAGCAAATATACAACTTCAAGGAAGGTGATTTTCCAAGACTTAATCTACATGATATTGAAGATTTTCTGCTTCTCTTGGTCCAAAAGAAACTATACAATCTTGAGAAAGATGTCATCTTCGATCTGAATGTGGCATTGCGGATGTTCACCAGACGCATTGTCATTCTCAAGTGGGTGGAAGACCTTCAACTGGGAGTCGAAAGCTACCAGAAGAAGTTGAATATCACCAGGCCACAAACATTTAAATCCGGCATCACCAAACTGACCCCATATACTGCTTACAACGATCCTCAAGGAATCATTTATCAAGACAAGCACAACAGAAACAGGTTGATACACTTGGATGAGCTTTACAAGTTCTATGATGGGACGCTCAACGATGTCAGATCTGTGCTTCATGATATTGCTAACAACCTGAGGATGGAGTATCTTCCAAAGAGAGACTGTAATAGAATAGCCAGGAAGAGGTCCCGCATCATGATCAAAGTGATCGATGAGCTGCTATTTGAAAGAAGGCTGATGATTAATTTGGAAAGATTTGTTGGTGGCAGAGAATACAGGAATAACTTCAGGCTGCTTAAAAGGACAATATAACTTAGTCATATGTTGTCCTACTTCATTACAGGTCATTCTTTTGTTAATTATAATCTTGTGAATATGTACAAAGTAGCATAAGACAATAATAGGCATATATAGTGTTTGAGTATGAATTTTCAAGAATTTCTTAGTAAATTCAAAATATCTTAAATTCACATACTTAAACACCGTATAATATACCTCATAATTTGAGGGGGAGCATTAAGATGTTTCTAATACAGCTTGTGAATAATCAGAACATTTCTCTCCTTAATCTTCCTTAAACATATTTGAATCATTTGGTATCCAAAACATCAAACAATTTGAAATTTTTTGATAACAGGAGAAAATGTGATTAAAATATGAAACTTATGACAAAGTGATCTTAATAACTCTAGTGCAGCTTATCCCCATATGTGCAAAACCTTTTCAAATATTGATGCACATATGAAGGGGGAGCAATTTTAGACGATGAATGGCAACACATGGCAATACCAATAGACCGACCATGTATTCAATTATTTGGAGTTAAAAGGTAGTTAAGGTTAGGTATCTGTCCCATGATCCCGCCAGAACTGGAGGGTTCTACCCATGGATATTCCACTAGATAGTGTAGAAGTCATTACGTATGATGATAAAAGGATAATAAGTGAGAATGGGAATAATGTGAACTGAGATAGAGCTAGCATTGGAATAAACCCAACAAGGTGCTAGTAATGAAGTCTCGGTAAGTATTGAAAGGGTTGAAGAATTAAAAAGAAAAGTAAAAGATAAAAGGTGAAAACAAAGAAGCCATCCTTTTCACTTAGGCAGAAACCGGGTCAATACATAAACTGTCAGAAACACTAAGTTGTTGTCTAGTATTGAAGACAGTCGTCATGGACCCAGTGATGCAATGCACAACCCTCCCCAGCCACTCAAGGTCAGAAAGACTCTTATTTCAAAACTCACAGAGATTACACTCATTCCTATCGACTTTCTCACTTCGAGTTAGTTGGTATTAAAAAGGTGGCAATCAGCTCTTGCCTTCGATCACTAAATTAAAAGTGCACTATCAATTCTAGAGTCAATAAAGAGATTATCCATAAATCTCTATAGGACACTATCCAATAATGCTTGACTTTCATACAATGTGAAATCAAGTGAAATACTAAGAGGCCTACGCATTATCCTTGTGATTTTGCTAGAACATCTGAGTGATACTGAAGTATTCACAATGAAGATGGAAATCCTGCTTGAGCCAACATCAAACAAGCTCATGGTAGGTGACTTGTGCGATTCTATATGAATCAAACTTGTGACATCTGGAAAGAAACGAGGGTGCGATTCTTTAAGAATCAAACTTGTTCTAGGTTATGAATTAATGATTAATGAATCTTGAAACAATTAAAACTCTCAATGGGTTATAAAACCATTTTAGCAAGTGACTCGTCGATTGATTTTCTTAATCAATTTTTCTTATATCAATCGTGAAGAAAGGAACTTCTGATTCACTCATACTGTGTTGTCTGCTTTAAGATGCTCCGGTGTGGAGAACGGCTAGTACAACTGCGAAACCCTGTCAAGGAGATTCGTTTGAATTCTACCTGATCACAGGCATTATTTATACTGATATAATGGGGAACCGTTGGTTATTTATAACCAATTCGATGAAGTGACAAAGACACTTTCGTCTGTACCTATTGTACATGTGGATGCTCAAGACGGTTGTTGCTATTGCTGCTGCTGGTTCCTGCTGATTCAAGATTTATAGTTGCATGCTCATACTCGACCGACAAGTGTAATAACATTATGAAAGCTCAAGTACATATGTTCAAGACTTTCGCTACTCTAATACTGAATGTCCTTCTTGAAGTGACAAAGTGTTAAAGTTAAAGACTTCAAAAAAGATGACAATAAAAGCTTTTAAATATCAAGAAAAGTATGAGCATGTCAGTCCAAAAGTCACAAGTTCACAAGTTGGCAAGAGATCATAATTTGATGATAAGAGATTATTCTTGGTTGATGATCTTAAAAAGCTGAAAGATCACTTACAAGTCAAACTGAAAGAAACAAGCTCACAGCCTAAAGTCAAAGACTATAACATATCTCACAAGATAAAGAAAAAGAAAAGAAATCAAGACTGCAAGCTCAAGATTAAAGACAAAGCATAGTATGCTAGGTTTAAGATTTTGTAAAATGGAGTGACCTCCCTTAAGGGGAGATTTTTAGGAATACAAAAGTATCGGTCACTTCCATTAGGTAGCTCATTTATCAATATTTGGAAACTAACTAAGCTAGTGTTACCAAAGCTCAACGAAGGCCCATAAAGCCCACGCCAAGCTAGGGAAACACCAGCCTAGAAAGTAGTATATATACCCTCTCCAAGGTATGGAGAGGGTGTTGGTTGATTTGTATCCCATTTATCATATTGTATTTTCTTTCTCATTTGACTCTCTCTCTACATTTCTTCTAACCACCTCTCTTTCTCTATTGTTCTTTCCATTTTCATGTATGTGTTAACAAGATTACTAGCATTCTACAAGTTGCACTACTATATCCATCACACCCAAACTCGGGCTACTTTAAGGTTGTGTCAGACTTCACTTCCAAATGCTGTCTAAAGGAAGCATTTACCAGGGGACCCAACTCAATACAAAGAATACCTAGGTAAATTTTGGTATACTGCAAAAACCTTAGATGACTCTAAGATTTAGGTATCCACTCCTACAGGTGGAATTATAGGAGACATAGGTATCACCACTTTTAGGAATGCTCTTAGGGCACATTACCTACCACAGTCAAGCATGTATGTTTAGTAAGACCATGGTTTGCAACAATTGGATACAGTGGAGAGATTGGGGTAAAAGGAACTCTCAAAAAGAGTTTTCTTCCTCCTAGGTGGAGGCTACTGATGGCTCAGATCATTCAGTGTTTAGGTGGGAAAACAGGTGGCCATGATCAAATATCAAACAAGGATGCCATCATATTATATTGTCTGGCCAATAGGGTAAAGGTAGATTATGCTAAGCTGGTATGGGAGGATATAATTCACAAGCTGAAAAAGAAAACTAGAGAAAAGGTTGTCCCTTATCCTAGGTTTATATCCCTTCTACTGGAATACATGATGCATGAATATGACCATGAAGAGCTCACCATCCATCCCACTTAAGTCTTCAGTGTTCTAAACTGGGCACTAAAGCCAAACCAACATGAAGGACCTCCCTTCACTGACCACATGAAGTCCATCTGCAATATAGATGTGCATGTGGACTCTCAAGCTCTAAAAACTTCTTCACAAACTGAGAAAGTTCCCCAAGGAAAAAAGCGTAGAGCTAATAGTGGACTCAGAAGAAAACAATCTTCAAAACACACATCTAAGTCCCAAACAGAGGTATCTAAATCTAAAATTGGCCAATCAGATAAAGAAACTCAGTCTAGTTCGGCCAAGGATAAAAGCCCAAGCCATACTTCACCTTCCACACCAGTGGTTGGTGAAATGCATAAAGAGGCACAACAAGCAGCTGTTGGCCCAACATCTTTAGGGGCCACCAGTGAAGAAGGAGCTCACCCTTAGCTCAACAGTGGTATGTCTTCATTTACTATTATTAAACATGTTTATTCAGCATCTTTTATTTTCACTTTGAGTCTGCATCAGGAAGTGATGTTTCATTAAATTCCACAGCTAAAGCTGATCCTGGAATTCTGCTCCTAATGAATCCACACCTTAATAACAAGGTATGGATGAAGGAACCCAAAACTATTTACTTGATCATAAACTTGCAGGGACTAATCCAAGTGTTCTTGTAGATAAAACTAAATCTACTAGAAATGGGTTAAAAACTGCCCATACTAATTCAGGTACAAATGAGGAGTCCAGAGCTGATGAAATTTCAAATAAAATAAAGCTGGAGGCATTATTAGATCTCATGAAAGACATAAGATCCGCCTTTTTCACTCCTGACTCCCTACAAGATGAGCCTATCTTTGTTTGAGATAAGAGTGAAGAGGAGGAAATTGAAAAAGATAAAGACACTCAAACTACCTCTCATGATGTACCTAATGACACTTCAGTTCCACATCCTCCATCTCCTAAATCAGCTCAAATTCAAGAGCTAATGGCTCAGGTTCACTTACTTCAGTCTCAGAAGGAGAAGCTGGAACAACAAAAGGCAAAACCTGAAGCAGAAGTTGCCTCTCTAAAAGCTAGGCCCTCATATCTAGATATCAACCAGCTTACTGAACTTCTGGTAACCTCTTTAAAACCTTAACTCTCTAAACTCTTATTCTCACATGACTTTGCCAACTGCTTACCAACCGAACTGAAAGAGCTCCCTTCAAAATTCACTGAATTATCTGGAGACATTAAAGAGCTAAAGAATCATGTCCGAGACATGGAAATCGAGCTACCTGGGACTTAAAAGAGATCCCAATAAAACAGGAGACTTTCACTTCCACTATCTCTAGCCTTACCTCCCAGGTTGTTGAATTAAAGAATATTCAATGGGAACTTCCAGCAGAGTTTCTTGATTTGCCAAGTCAAGTATCTTCAGTTCAGGAAAAGCTCAAGACTTTAGATTCCCTTCTAAGTCTATTAAACAAGGTTACTGATACCTTGAACAGGTTTGCCACTATGGTGGAAACTGCATCAGGAGCTGCAAGCAAGAATGTTCCTTCAGCGAGCCAAGCAATTGCTTCACCTGCTGAGGAGGAGAAGAACACCAATCTAGCTACAAGAGATGTTGAACCAACAAACCTGCACAATGAACTAGTTGATCTCTTAGGCATAGATATTATGACATAGTACTACAACAAGAAGTTACTTTATGATAAATATTGTGACAAGATGCTAAAAAGAAGAAAAAGCTCCAAGATCATAAACTGTGATGTTCTCACACAAAAGAGCCCTATCATACTGCAAGTATATAGGGAAGCTGGGACAGTTGAAGTCATTCCAAACATCAAAGTCATTGACTTACATCTAGTTGAATGGAAAGAGGTAGTACAAGCTTGTCCTGATAGAAAAGAAAAAGGATGGAAGACCATCTATGGATTGATAAAGACAAGAATGGAATACCTTAATCAAACTGAAAAAGAATTAAAGATTGACTTCAACAAACCCCTCAAACAATAAGATCCTCTGAATGAGCTAAATGATATAGCTAACAAAAAAAGGAAAAGAACTGATGACTCAAAAGACCATTCCAGGTCATCAAAGAAACACAAGTCATCAGTTCAGCATGAAGAAGAGGTTCATTGAACAACAAGAACATCAAATGTTATAATCTTTTGTATTAACTTTATCTTTTGTAATTGTAATATAATGAAAGTTAATAGAAGTGATTATCATTTATGTTGTTCAATTTGTATCAGTTTTTTAAGAAGAAGTTGTTTTGCTCACTTACTACTAATTTTAACTTAGGCTATTTGTATATTAAAATTGGGGGAGATTTTTGGGTTCAGTTCCTGAGCCCTTCAGTTTCTTAGTAGATTTAAACATAAAATCCCCTAAGTTATACTCAAGCTGAAGTCTTTCAGTTTGAGTCGCTGAAGTTTCTTCAGCTTCAGCTCTTCAGATCCTTAGAATATTAGGAAGCATCTTCACTTCAGTTTATGCAGTGGATCAAAAACTAAAGAAGGCCTATGCAAAGAGATCCAGTTTAGCTTGGTTGACAATTTCAAGCTGAACGTTGTCTATCTCCTTAACAGAAGATTGAAATGTTTGTTTCACTTCTAGAAGGTTTACAAGGGGGGAAAAAGATTGTTTTATGTCAAAATGAATAAAGCAATCTCCTTGGGAAAAGGTGCTTCTAAAGTTGGTATAAAAGTACAACAACTTTCCTTAAAGGACTGTACCTGGTACTTTAGAGCACGTCTGCATTAAATGGCATCTCAACCACCTATTAGATGCATGACACGCGTACTATGTTAACTTGTAACCCTAATCCCTTTGCCTATAAAAGGAAAGGGATTCCCAGAGTAAATGCTATCGCTTCCAATTAATGTGATACACATTGAAGAGTTCATTTATCTCTCAAACAAACTGAACAGTACAACTAAAAGCTAAAGCTTTAGTTTAGTCATAAGTAGTTTGTTTTCTTACTCTCTTAACTTTGGTTAGAGTTTAAGTTCAAAGGAGATAACACCTTAATTTTCATTCAACCACCTTGCTATTCCGCAAGCAAGGTGTGTCATAGATTCTTTATTTAATTCTAATAAGAACCTATACGTTGAAAAGTACTTCTGTGTGTTTTAAACTTGTTCTTTATATTCTTCATATATATATATCTGTTTAAAACTCACTTCGTTGCCATAGAATGTGATTAGTTTAACTTGATAAAACTTATATCAGATTCTAAGGGACCAACAACTACAAACGACAGCGTCAAAATATTAAAGAGACGGCGTCATAGATTTCTAGACGGCGTCAGAACGTAGCTGACTTAAAGAAACCTTAGAAGACTGATGTGTCGTTGCGTGTAGGTATTTATTGTTATCAAGTTTTACTATTTATATTTTTCTGACTTTACCTAAAACAACACTAACGGGCATTGTACCTGATCACTTGTAGCTTTGTTGGTAAGTAGGGTGTCAATCACTAAGAGTGAGAACGTTAATTCCTAGTTCTACCAGTATTTTAGTTATTCTATGTTAGTTCTATCTATATTAATCCTATGTCAGTCCTACTCCTAATTCTAACAGTTTAAGGGGGTTTCAGCCTGAGAGACTGGCACAGGGGTTTGTGGTGACTTAACCTACTTTCTCTACTCTAACACACGCAAGGCAAATAACAAAAGATAGAAGGGCGGTGATGACGTACCCTCCTCTCAGGCTCGAAGGTCTCCTCTTCGAGCTCGAATGGGATCCTCTTCCCAATTGTACTATGGGATCTTCGAATAGTTTCGAATGGCATAAAATCATCTTCGGGATGATTACCAGTATAGGAATCTGCCACGCGAAGAACTACACCCTTCGCGGGAGGTCTTCAACGAAACTAGGGCAAAGGTCTGGCTAAGTCAAAACCCACGTTCTCCCTCTTTACCAAAGCTTTCCCACCAAGGTAGAGATCGTGTTAAACAGTTCCTGGAATCACCCCTTAAATCATGGGACACCCCTATGTCCATCGGTATTTATTCTAGGCCTCGTTCCATCCTATTTTCACACCTATAAATAGATGGCACGGTCTCCAGGTATGAACAACACTCTTATACACACTCATTTTACCTTACTTTATGCTATAAAGCACATACTTACTCTCACGCCGAAGGTGATTCGCAGGGACACCCCCTGCGCTTCACTTAACATAGTGTTTCCATTTGTGTTGGCACAGGTTATCCAAGACTTGGCAATCCCACAATCATCACAATAACTCTTTGATCCCTTCGAAGCTTGATCGTGCCCATATTTGCACAATTAGTGGCGCCATCTGTAGGACCCGTAATAATTAGTCCCGTCTTAACCAAGTCTAATAACCTCCAAACCACTTTACCTACTTTTCTGGCATGACAAACGGAAGAGAAATGATGCCACCATCGGGTTTCTTGACACCACCTCAGATCCCAAATATTACCACCAGTGAAATACCACTTATAACTACTACCGTGTTTGCCGCCACTACTTTTAAAAACACGCCATTTGCATATCGTACTTCCACTTCGGCTAATCCTAATCCTATGATTAGCCCTGCTTTTGTAGAGGCAAATCATGAAGTTCTCGAATCTCTTCTAAGGGAGCGACAAAGGCAAATACGTAATGAAGACCTCCGAACTGAACTTGAATACTCCAGTGAGGACTACGATGAAGAGCGAGAAATGGAACCAAGACCTGAGCCCAACAGGGAAGTTACTCCAACCCTTCGGCTAAGGTCTCTTGTAGTTCTTAGGCAACGAGAAAGAGTTGTAAGATTTGAAGAAGCTCCAGACAGAGAAGGAAGCAGGTGAGGATGAAATGCCAAAGGTAGCAGGCCTTCGGAGATTGAAACAAGGGAAAATGGAAATAAGGGAGTAAATCTTCCCCAACTAAAATGGTCAACCCCTATGATCCTCTTTGACCTCCGTACACGGAGGCTACAACCTTTGACTAACACAGAGGGGAATCTCCCTCCTAACAGTACGCTTCTCTCACACAATGCCCAGCCTTTCATACCTAGTATTTTGCATACACCTACTAGACTTGTGTCTATTCATGTTAACCCCTACTCCCAACCATCTGTGGGCATTGTTAATGGGCAACCTCTGAATTTCCCTTTCCAGACCCATATTGGTAATCCCCCTGCTGGGGGAATCTTCGCCTATCATCTACAAGGGGGGTATATACCATAGATTTTCACGAACAATGGCGTACCTTCATACAATGGGTCTGTGTATCCCGTAGTTACCCCCTTCGAGTAACTACCCCTTTTATACTCAACCCATGTACGCACCACCAAATATGCCTGTGTAAACAAACCAAAACCCTACAGGCTCTTTCACAGGTTCAACAGGTTCCGTAACCCCTTTTGTTCACTGGATTGAGGATTATCCTCTTTCGGATGGACTAAAAATGCCTTGCCATATTGGTTCCTACAATGGAAAGGGGGACCCAGATAATTTCTTGCATCTTTTTGAAGGGACCATCCGCATGCAAAAATGGTTAATGCCCGTAGCTTGTTACATGTTCACATACACCCTCAAAGATTCCGCCCGCATATGGTGGAATAGCCAGAAAGCATGTAGCATTCTCAACTATAAGAATCTAAAGGCTAAGTTTCGGTCACACTTCAGTCAGCAAAAGAAGTTCACAAAGACACACTTAGCGGTCTACAATATTAAGAAAAGAGAAGACAAAAGTACTCGGGCCTTCATTACCTGATACACTAACGATACTCTACAGATTTTGGGTCTACACGAAGAGCAGCGTATCTCTGGTTTTGTTCATGGTTTAAGGACAAGAAGTTTGGTCGAGCACCTCTTCATGGACCTCCTATCTACTTACAAGGGTCTAATGGAAAAAACCTACACATGGATCGAAGCAAGAGAAGTGGCAACCAATGGAGCTCCCAATGATCGAAGGGAAAACTTCAAAAGATTAAGAAAATCTTCTTGGGACAACAGTAGAGGACAGAAAGGCAGGGATAGGTTCTCCCCTTACCAAGGACCTAATCATGGACTGCTCTCTAACCTATCCAAAAGCTCAAGAGAGATCTTTGCCACAAAAAAGGCAGCTAGAAGTTTCGAATAGCCTCCTCGTATGTTTGGAAGTAGACGATCGCGAGATATGTCCAAATATTGCCATTTCCATGAAGATCACGGGCATGACACCAACGACTATCGTCAATTAAGAAACCAGATTAAATAAGCTCTGAAATCAGGGCAGCTTTCCCATCTTGTGAATGGAATCAAGAAAGAAAGTTAAAGACCTCCGAAAACCAGCGAGTAGAAGGGAAAAAAGATAAAGGCACTGCGCTAGCCGAAGCACCTATACTCATGATAAGGCAGGACGAGTCATACACGAAGAACAACAAATTTGAAGGCCTTACCTCCGAAGGCAAGGAAATTACGTTCCCTTTGGGAGGTAGCAATTCTTCAGCACCGGTAATAATAAAAGCTAAGATCTTTGGAAGAGAAGTAAGCCGAGTGCACATGGATAGCGGAAGCTCGTGTGAGGTGATTTACGAACATTGCTTCATGAAATTAAAACCGCCCATCAAAGCATCCAATATAGACTTGAAGGTCCCTTTAATCGGGTTTTTAGGAGAAAAATCCTGGTCTATTGGGGAAATTCCTCTGGAAATCACGATAGAGGATGCCCCTCTCACAAGAAAAGAAACTCTCAACTTTGTGATTGTAAAGTCTGATTCACCATATAATATGCTACAAGGGAGGACAGCAATGTAGAAGATGGGAATCGTGGTTTCCACTATTCACAAGGCCATCAAATTCCACACCACCAAAGGGAATGGTATTGTATTCTCGACATACGAATCCGATAAGGTAAAAAAAGGAACGAAGAAGGTCAAAGAGACGCCCCCAGCAAGTGAAAAAAGGGGTTTTCAGCTGCATTGTGGCAAAAGAAAAGGTAGTCGTTAATAACAAGTATCTAGAACAAACAATCACTATCGGAAAGCAGCTACCGAAACACTTCAAAGGAAGGCTACGAGACCTCCTGAGGGCCAACACAGATGTCTTTGCATGGACCCATGCTAATATGGCAGGGATTCCTAGAACCATTATGGTTAAGGGAAAGCCCTTCAATACATAACACAAGTTAAATGAATACAGTCACGTCATGCCAATCAAGCAAAAAAGAAGGGGCCTGGGCCCCGATCGCAATACAGCTGCTTGTAAAGAAGTGGAGGAACTAACAAAGGCAGGAATCCTATGAAAGGTCAAGCATCAGACATGGGTAGCCAACCCAATCATGGTAAAGAAAAGTGACGGAGGGTAGAGGATGTGTATTAATTTCACAGATGTAAACAAAGCCTATCCCAAAGACTACTACCCTCTACCTAAAATCGACTGGAAAGTAGAATCTCTCTTAGGGTTCTAACTGAAATGTTTCTTCGACGCCTACAAGGGTTATTACCATATCCAAATGGCAGAAGGAGATGAAGATAAAACGGCTTTCTTCGCAAGAGAAGGGGTCTTCTGTTACCGAAATATGCCTTTTGGTTTAAAGAATGCTGGAGCAACATACTAAAGATTAGTAGACAAGGTCTTCCACGATCAAATCGAGAGAAACCTTGAGGCATATGTCGATGACTTGGTGATCAAAAGTACATCCGAAGAAGAAATGTTGGCAGATATTAAGGAGACTTTTGAGAAGTTTTGATCAATCAACATGAAGCTCAACCCGAAGAAGTGTTCCTTCGACGTCGAAGAAGGCCCATTCTTAGGGCATCTCATTACCAAGCAGGGGATACAAGCAAACCCCTCAAAGGTAAAAGCCATCACTGATGTTGAGCAGCTAAAGACACTCAAAGATGTACATAGCCTCAACAGAAAAATAGCAACCCTCAACCGCTTCCTATCAAAGGGCGCCGAAGATCCCTCCCCTTCTTCAAAGTACTCAAAACCTGCACAGATAAGAAGAACATACAATAGACACAAGAAGCAGAAGCAGCACTCCAAGAAATGAAGAAATTTGTAGAAATACTGCCAACGCTTACGGCACCAATACAAGGAGAGGTTCTGATAATGTACCTCACAACTTCGACAGAAAGCATAAGTGCAGCTTTATTCGTAAAAAGGAAAGAAGAACAGGTTCCCATTTACTTCGTAAGTAGAGTTTTATAGGGGGCTGAGCTTAACTACCTAGGACTGGAAAAACTCATACTAGCATTGGTACACGCAGCGAGAAGGTTACGAAGTTACTTTCTTGTACATACGATAATAGTCCTAACCAATTCGCCTATAAGACAGACACTAACGAAACCCCAAAAATCGGGACGAGTGGCTAAATAGGTGATTAAGTTAGGAGAGCATGACATTGTGTTCCAGAAAAGAGGTGATGAAACACCGAAAGATTTCCTGATTGAAGTGCCCCTTGAAGATAACAGAAAGGAAGCAGAAGGCAAGGCGAACACAAAGTCAAAGAAAACAGAGCTAAGCTGTGAATGGAAACTCTATACCAATGGAGCCGTAAGCCTCGACGGTTCTGGCGTATGGCTAATGTTGATAGATCCTGAGGGTAAAGAATACACTTATGCCCTACGCTTTGGATTCGAAACAACAAACAACGAAGCATAGTATGAAGCACTAATTGTCGGGTTGCGAATATCACAAGATAAGGAAATTACAAGCTTGGCAATTTTCATAGATTCAAAGTTGTTGGTAAATCAAATAAAAGGTACCAACGCAGCCAAGCAACCAACATCCAGAGAATACTTGCAAAAGACTAAAGAGGCTTTGAAGGGATTCGACAGCTATACGGTCGAGCACATCTAAAGGAATCAAAATAAAAAAGCTGACGCATTAAGCAAGCTGGCTTCAATGACCTTCGAACATCTTACTAAAGAAGTGCTGGTCGAAGTCCTATCGAAGTGGTCAATAAAAGAGAAAGAGATCCTACAGGTTGAAACTAAGGAAGGAGAAAGCTGGATGACGCCTATCCATGAGTACTTGGTGAGTGGTCTATTACCGAAGGATCCAAAAGAATCTAGGAAGATCAAGATCAAGGCACCTCAATACAAGTTGATTAGAGGAAGCCTATACCAAAGTCTTCTACACTCCATAGCTTTTTTGTGTATCTTCACCATAGAATGACGACATCGTAAAGGAGGTACACGAAGGTTCTTGTGGTTTCAACGCAGAACCACGACCAATAGTGGTTAGAATCACAAAACAGGGATATTATTGGCCGTCAATGCACCAAGACGTTGCAAAGGTAATTCAAGACTGTGAGAAATGCAAGGAGCAATCTGCGAAAAGGAAAACAGCAAAAAGCAGCGCGATAACAGCTGGAAGTGGATGACCATTCAGTCATTGGGAAGTTAACATCCTAGGACCTTTGTCAACAGCTCCTGGAGGTTTTAAATTCTTGGCAATAGCCGTAGAACACTCCACAAAATAGATGGAAGCAAAACCTCTGACCACTATAAACGGAAGCCATGCAGAAAGATTCGTATGGGAATATGTAGTGCGCAAATTTGGAGTGCCACGAACAATCAGCTCGAAGGACAAAAAGAATTTCCGAGAAGGTATTTTCGTAGATCTCTGCAAAGGATTAAAAGTCACATAATTCTTCTCTCCTATTACGAAGCACATGGAAATAATGAACCATATCGAAAAGCAATTGGCTTAAAGTCAACAAGGATGGGTGGATGATCTTGCTCAAGTACTGTGGGTACATAGAACGCTTCCAAGAAATAGCCAAAAGGAGACACCATTTAGCCTAACTTACGGCTCTGAGGCTATAATCTCAATATCCGAAAACAATGTTGCTAAAGATGATAGAGGAAGGATAAAGGAAGTTGGCAAGAGAAGAGAAAGCAAGGAAGTAGCTTCAATCAAAGAGGTCTACTATCGAAGCAAGCTTCGTAGGCACCATAATGAAAGGAGTAGTCACTCCACTTACCAGATTGGAGATTTCGTTTTACTTTTTAAAAACAACACAGGAAGCACGCAAGTATAGCAGGGTCCTCACATGATAAGTGAAGTTCAAGAAGGGGGACTCTACAAAATCTTCGATGCATCCAATCACTCATTGACTCAAACAGTAAAGAGTACAAGCCTTTGTAAGTTTTACATGAAAAACTTACCTTTTACAGTCCTCCTTATTTTAACAAAAGTCAATGTTTTGACTATTTGAAAAAGTGTAGCAAACTAAGTGTTCATACGTGAGATGATGTAAATCTTTCTACACTGCTAATGAAACGGATTCATTCCAAATATTTTGTGATGATACTTATAACAAAAGATATTAAGGCCACACTTGAGCCTCATATTACTAAGTTCAACGTTTGAAAGGATGAAGTAAGGCCACACATGAGTCTTACGAAAAGTGAACATCCAAAAAATTCACGTTAACTTTCCCCATTGCTTCCCTTAAAGCCTTAAGGGCATAGTGGAGCAGGTCATAACCCTTCATTTGAAAAATTGACAACAAGGCCACACTTGAGCCTCATATTACTAAGTTTAACGTTTGAAAGGATGATGTAAGGCCACACATGAGCCTTAAGAAAAGTGAACATCCAAAAAATTCATGTTAACTTTCCTCATTGCTTCCCTTGAAGCCTTGAGGACATAATGAAGCAGGTCGCAACCCTTTATTTGGAAAAATCAACAACCAGTCGATATACTAAGGCCATACATGAGCCTTCGCTTGATGAAGCGTGTTATTATCTACAAAGATAAGCGGTCAGTATATAGTCCCCCAAATCCTCACATAAGAGGAACACAAACATATCACAAAATTTGGGACCTAGTCCCTATATTAAAAGTTAGCCAAAAGGCCAACACACGTTGTTCAAACAATGGCCTACACGAACCATTGTTACAGATAAAAACAAATTGTCTTAAGGCCAAAGCTTGGGTAACACCAAATTGTTTCAAGGGTACATGCCACCCTTAAGGACCAAATTATCACCTACATGGTGACCTTCATTCAACCTAAAAAGATAAGAGCTTCACAACAGAAGTGTCAGTAGACGAGGACCTCGTATTAGAGCTTGGAACAGAGGATGGACTAGCTTTCTGGGAAAAAGCAACAAGATCTTGAGTCTTTGAGGGAGCAGGCCTTTGGATGGATAGAGGCTTCTTTAACAGTAAGACTTCAACAGGAGCCGAGGGATCTGCTACAAATTTTGATAACCAAGGAAAAGTCACAATAGTAAGATCATTACCAGCCTGATTATGCTCCTTCTTATATGAAGAGCGATAGCCTTTCACCTTCGTCAAGTCGAAGGGCTCCTTCATTGAAGCAACTTGATCAAAAGCCTTACATCTCCTATAAACTATAGCATAAGTAACAAGCTTTCCAACTAAGCTACCCAACTCATCACTATGGATAAGTTCTATAGCAGCATATAAAACAACCTTTAAGACAACCTCTATCCTATCTCGCCTCACATCATCAACCTCCTTTCAGAGGGATACTTTAACAGTCTCCAACCGTTCCTTCTCAACTTCCAAAGACACAATCCGTGACTCTAAGGACGAAAGGCTAGCTTGGTAACCTGCTTATTTTTGGCTCTCCAACATCATCCTATCAAGATTGGCTTTTTGTTCTTTCACTTCGATAGACAAAGTGGTTATCTTCTGCCTTAGGGCAATTACGGGTAGGTTCTTCTCGAAGTCAGACATGGCAGCTTCACATTTGGCTCGGAGACCATCAGACTCTTCTTCTTGGGCTCTTTCCCTCTCTTTGATCACATCATACTCACCTCTAAGATTCTCAATGACTCCTAGCAACTAACGGGATATCTTGTTCATGGCATTATCAACAACAGCTTGTCGAGCATAACAGCGATCATAAAGATCTAACAACTTCAGGTCCATATGATTATCCAAATGGTTTTTCCAAGCTAGAGGAATAATAGCCGAAATCTTAAGATGGCATGCAGTGGCATCTATAAGCTCAGGAACATCAGAGAGGCCTAAAAAAGAGATAAGGAAACGCTAGGTGCAGCGAAAATAATAGAGACAAACTCAAAAGATGGAAGCTTGCCTTCATCTTTATCAGATATTGACAAAAAGGAGACATCATCCTTTGATGCGGAAGTCTTGGCACAAGTCGCACGAGCATTCGAAAATTCAGGAGCAAGTTTCCTCTTTACAGGAGGTCTGGATGACCCTCCCCTAGTCTTGCATTTCCTATTCTTCATCCGAGCAGCTACACTCCCAGGATGCACAACAAATAATTCACATTTAGGGCTTCCTTTAGAATCTGCCATAGCCTCAGTCGACTACACTACAAACTCCTCGTCAGTCATAAGAGGTTCTATATTGACTAACACGGATGGGGAATCGGTACCGAAGGGAGAAGAAGGTTCCTTGGGTAGAAAGGATAAATCCTATTCATCCTCAGCATAGACGAAGTTCCTGAGAGCCATTTTTGCAAGAAGAGAAAGTAAATCATATATCAGCATAAAAGAAAGACAAGGAAGGAAATTAGGGAGATAAATACCCTTTCCACCCACTAAGATCGCAGGTCATTGCTGTCCATGTTTCCACTAAAATTGGAGGCCAGCTAAAAAAGAATGGGATTAGGAAAAACATGAACGCTCGTAGGATAGCGACTAAGGCGTTAGAACATATGGGGTTTTGCTCAATATCGGGGGGGAGTTTATCTTTATAAGATTTTGAATCTTATTTGTTTTGTTCAAGAAGAAGTTATGAGTATTTGGTAGGAACAATGGAGTTGTGAACATAGAAAAATTGCTCTTTCCAACCCTCGATACGGGTAATGACTTTGGGAAACAAGTGAGGAATGTGCTTCTCAGGCCTTTTGGCGAAGGTTAACCATTTACTAGCTTGACACAAATTAAAGAAACCTCGGAAGAGCTCGATGGTAGGCTCACAACCATAAGCTTTGCACATAACAACAAAGGTAGTAAGCTTCTGAAAATATTCAAGAACCTCATAGAAAAACTTAGTGAGAGGCAACTAAAGATTTGCAAGAGAAAATGAATAGGTGTACAGTCTAACATATCTAGGAGGGGCATCAAGAATAGTTTGGTTGGATTTAGGAAGAATCACATGGTATGAAGAAGGAATGGAGTAGAGTGCAAGGAATTCATTAAACTCTTCCTCAGAAAGCTCGCAAGTTTGAATGGCTATAAAATCTTTGGCGCTCATAGTGAATAAGAATACGTTTATTCTCTTACCTTAGAGAGGGTTGTACAGCAATTTAAAGAAAGTAAGTAGGAAGGTAAGCAGGACGATAAAAGGAAGAGAATAGGCTAGGGCGAAGAATTTATAGTTGGTGAGAAAAGCTTTGACAACCGTCCACGTGGAGGATGATGTAGAATTATTCGGATTTCAAACAAGAGTAAAAATTAGATATGAATTACGTGAGATACAAGGTTGACTCTTGAATGATCTGCATTTAAAACTATAACTAACCCCATGATAAGTGGGCTTACAATTCAATGTATGAAGCACGCATATTTGGTTCTTCGATAGATGCTCAAGATTTAGTTTTAAGAAGTCGAAAGTAATGCATTTATAGATGCATAAATTACATTCAATTGGGGGGCTTGATGACGTGCCCTCCTCTCCGGCTTGAAGGTCTCCTCTTCGAGCTCGAATGGGATCCTCTTCCCAATTGTACTATGGGATATTCGAATAGTTTCGAATGGCATAAAATCATCTTTGGGATGATTACCAGTATGGGAATCTGCCACGCGAAGACCCACACCCTTCGCGGGAGGTCTTTGACGAAATTAGGGCAAAGGTCTGGCTAAGTCAGAACCCACGTTCTCCCTCTTTACCAAAGTTTTCTCGCCAATGTAGAGATCGTGGTACACAGTTCTTGGAATCACCCCTTAAATTGTGGGACACCCCCATGTTCACCGATATTTATGTTAGGCCTTGTTCCATCCTATTTTCACACTTATAAATAGATGGCAAGGTCTCCAGGTATGAACAACACTCTCATACACACTCATTTTACCTTACTTTATGCTATAAAGCACATACTTACTCTCACGCCGGAGGTGCTTCACATGGACACCCCCTGCTATTCACTTAACATAGTGTTTCTATTTGTGTCGACACAGGTTATCCAAGACTTGGCAATCCTGCAATTATCACAAGAACTCTTCGATCCCTTCGAAGCCTGATCATGCCTATATTTGCACAATTAGGCGGTCTAGCCTATTTTAAGGAAACTGTGTTAACTATAATTAATCCAATTAAATTCAAGGTTTGTCTATTTTAGTGTAATGATTGTTTACTAGGTTGGTATTTATATCATTCGCAAGGTTTAGGCGGGACATCTTCTTAACCGTTATTCAATAATCCTGTCACAATTACTGAATGTGTCATTAAGCATACATCCGTTAATTATAATCAATCTTTGGGTTTAAGTAATCGTGCTCTTACTAAATCCTAGCTCATGGAGACTTTACTAACTTATTGCTTAACGGTTCTTTATATACTGAGAGTCTACTTGTCCAAATCAACAGGCGAGGAGTCGGAACGTTACTTGTTGAATTATCTAGGGACACCTGCTAGTCAACTTGTTCAAAACCCCAAGGGCGCAGACAGCACGTTATTTGTGATCCTACATTAATCCAGATATATAAATTACAAATATGTAGAGCTACCTCGGCATCTAGCTAGCTATATACTTTGCATTCCTAGACCCAGTTGAATGGAAGGTCGCATACTTAAGCACATAAACGAGTATAAATTGATAAATATAATTAACATTCAACAAGTAAGGGACAATCTATAAAAATAAACCAAACATTAAATTATCATAACCATGGCTAATACCTAAAAGGTGTTAGCCAATAACCATTGTAACCAATACAAATGTCATAGATGAACGACCAAGGTAAACTGATCAAATTAATGTATGCTACCAACAATCAAACGCGTATTTAGAGTATTAGAAAATTACAAGGTGATTCCTATGGATTGAAGCTTGATGCTAGACCTTTACTTCTCTTCTAGCCTTCTGTTATTCATCTTTTGTAGTTAGGGTTTTGAAAATATGGTTAAGCACACACTAAACTCGTGTTTAGGGTTTTGTATTTATAGTCTTCTAAAATTAGCTCGATACGCCGTATAGGGTAGATGGATACGGCGTATTGGAGAGTCCTTGAAGTGGGTGCCATGAATATAATATTCCAGAATGTTCTTCGTACTTATCTTGAATACGGCGTATGGTCATTCTGGATACGGCGTATAGATCTTGATATCTTTGTGGTTTCTTGTGAAGTGCCGATGCAGATACGCCATATCTTCTTGATGGATACGGCGTATAGGATGTCAGAATAGTAGCTCTTGATTTCTTCGTTTAAGCTCCAAAATACGCGCCTTTTAGTCAATCTTTACCAATTGCTCCATATTTACTTCAAATAACTAATTTAAGCGATTAAGTACCAATTCATGCATAAGTAATGTAAAACGGGCAATTTATGTGGAATAAATGATGTTATAAAATAGACGTTATTTGATGTCATCAAATATTCCCCCACTTGAATTCTACTTGTCCTCAAGTAGACCTTATAAAGTTTATTTAAATGTATCTCAAACCAAGGTTCAAGATTTTTCCTTTAAGCAATGTTATTGTTAGATTACTAGCACATAACCAAACACCTCACGAATTAGGAAAATGAAAACACTCAAATCACTCAACTAATCTATGTGGTAACATGTAACTAATCCGCTTAATTGCTCGATCGTGATGAGTATTCTATCATAGGCTTAGCAAGGATACACATCTCCACCACTAAAGCTAAGGAGTAACAAGTTTAAAAAGGTAAATTAAGTTTAGAGGTTTAAGGGTTTGATCACTTCTTTCTAATCTCTATTCAATACCAAAATTTTGGAAAAGGTGACAAAATCTCATGAACACATCCATAACGATGTAGTAGACACACATGACTACATGCAAACCTTAACCCGAATAAGCTAAAGAATAGGAGTAGCAGTCATTTCCAAAAGTCATAAACCAGCAGGGGTGACAAACCACATATACACATCCATAACGATGGAATAGACATACATGATTGCATTCATTCCCCCACTTGAGTAAAACCAAGGGTTAGGATAAAGAGTGATATAGGCTATGGATCTTCTAATCTTTCACCAATAGTAATAAACCAATAAGGCGGACAAAACCACGCATACATGGCTATAACGATGGAATAGACATGTGTGATTGCCCGCATCCTCGTTTAAGTAAGACCAAAGGTTATAATTAGGAAAGGGAAAACAATTGGTGTTAAATAAAATCAAACAAACAAATAGATCAAGTCCAAATAGATAAGGCATAAAGTTGCTAGTTACTTTCCCGACCATCCCTTGAAAAAGACACAAAATGATAGACTAACTCGCTCTCTTAGACAGAACAATCAACGTGCTTTTGAAACACGAATCAAACTCACAAAATGCCTCGATCACTAGATCAATGAAAAGAACCTTAGTTGTCGTTCCCATAATGGTCAACTCCCGATCATCCCAATTACAACTTTAGTGGCTTATTTTTTCCACTTTATACATACTTTTACATAGTTGGTTTATATTACGTACCAACTCTAATACAACAATACTCTACAAACATCTTTTTTTGTATTTTTTTATTTTTTCGATTTTTTTTACTAAGAACTGATATTCAAATCTATTGTGTAGAATTTCACCATCTTATAACCATGATAAATCTGAATAATTGATATTCGATCATAATAACGAAGTAGTAAAAATACACGCGCGAACTACTACTTTTACATTCCTATTGCATTGTGCAATTCTACCGACCATGCCAGAGATAGAAAATTGACATCTCGACACAGGAAATACAATACTTTACACAAAAGCAACTAGCAACCAAAAAAGTAAAGGACTTAATCTAATAGGGTAGGCTAAAGTGTAAAGGTGTAACGAAACAAACATTTGTGGTGTATGAAAAAGAAAGGAATGGCTCAGCAGGTTTTTCTAGGGGTATCTTACTCTAAAAATAAGAGTAAAAAAAGGGTTTATATGAGGGTTAACTAACCAGTGTAGTTAGTTAATATAACATGTATAGGCTTTTTGGTGTAATACTAGAAATTTACCAGTTTAAAAATGTCACTCCATCTAAATCCATAGTACTTATCATTGTGGTCTCGAATAGATATACCAAGCCAAGTTCTAAAGTCTACAACATCATCGGCACACTCATATTTTTGTAGAATCTGGGTAAATATTCTAAAACGGATAAGGCTAAATTCTCACAATATCTAAACAAGGGTTATGTGTGCGAGGTTATGCAACTAATAATTTCACAAAAGTATGCTAAAAAAAATTAAAATTTAGGCATAAATTAGGCATTTTAATGTGAAAACATGGACAAGTAAGCGTTCAAATTCTCCTCCCCCCACTTGAGATATACAACGACCTCGTTGTATAAATATAACATTAAGAACAGGAAATTAAAAGAATTAGAAGGAGAAACTCCCCTGAGATTTGCTCGGTATGATCCTTCATGTTACGTTTATGAGCAAGATCGTGTGCGCAAAATCGTATGAATCCTAGCACGAACAGCATGCACACAGTAATTCTAGAAAGTAAGTATTCCTACCATAAGTCTTTTCATTCAACAAGGTCCTATATAAGATATAGGACAACAAAATGCAATTCTATCTTGAAGTATTGGTTAGACTCGAAAAATAAAAATCCTAAACTGCTACAGGAAGTTGATACACCGTATATGGTAAACCAGAATACGCCATATTGAAACCTGGAGCAAAAAATCCTAAGTACGGGTCAGTCGCCTAATACGCTGTATTCATTTAATGAATACGTCGTATAAACTGAACTGACAATAATGTTTAAAATGCATAAAAATAAAGACTGATAACGTCCAGGCATGTGATACGCCGTATGGTATGAGGAGGATATGCCGTATCCATGTCTGGGAAGACAGACTCGGTAAAAACAGTAAATAAATCTGGGTTGTCTTCCGGTAAGCACTTCTCTTTCAGCTAGTCTTTAAGTTAGACTTTTTCCAGCAGCTTCTTTACTCCTTGGTACGTGAGACGAACCATCCTTCGTCTTTTTTGTGGAAAATATCTTGTAATTGTTTGAAACGTTTTCTTCTGTTCGG
The DNA here is from genome assembly GCA_026074375.1 of Tanacetum coccineum. Taxonomy (NCBI): domain Eukaryota; kingdom Viridiplantae; phylum Streptophyta; class Magnoliopsida; order Asterales; family Asteraceae; genus Tanacetum; species Tanacetum coccineum. The sequence continues at coordinate 46,493 of BQNB010009676.1, forward strand.
ACCCAAATGTCATGTTTAAGTTCCTTGATAGCGACATATTCCTCCGCTAGTCCGAATGAGTATTTAATCACCTCAAACCTTTTCGTTTTGCATGTTGGTGGTTCCACGTAGGTAATTTCAAGCAGCTTGCATCTCTTCTTCTTGGATGCTTCTTCTTCTCCATTAATGTAGTAAGGAGGGTCTTTATGGATCAAGTAATCCTCCAAATACTCCATGTCATCATCATTATCTCTTTTAAGCTCCGGTTCATCTCTAATAGTTTCTCCTTCGTCTTTTCTTGCATTACTAAACATTCTATAAATATCAAGATAATGGTCTGTTAGGAATCTTGATTCACAATCTCGGGAGGTCACGATAACTCAAAATATGAATAAGTCATCTTGAGAGTAAAAGTGATATTATTATTGAATGATTAGTGAAGTTGTTACAAATGAGAGGAACACCCGTCTAAGCAAGCTTAGATGGGTTTATATAGCCCTTACACATGCCAACTTTGGCCTAATTACAATTCTAGTCCTTGTCTTTTGGGCTATATAGAAACTAATGTAATTTCCATAATGTTACCACATTTATCATTTCTAACAATCTTCCCCTAATGTGGCGGCATATGGAATTACTTACAATGTATCCTACAAGTACAAATATAAATGCTCCGGCTTGAATCTTTCCATTAGTTACAGACAATACAATGTAATTTGTATAAACTGAGTTAGCTTCCCCCCAGTTCATATTGCATGTCTTCACACAGCTTTCTTCATCTACCTCTTTTTGTCGAAGTTTCTGAATCAGCTTCCCCCCAAACCAACATCCGCATTGTAAGCAGATTCTGAAACTGTGATGTAGCTTCATAAAAGAAGTAGAAGTAGAAGTAGAGGTAGAAGTAGAAGTAGAGGTAGAAGTAGAAGTAGAAGATGAGAATCAGAGAAGTAGAAGAAGCAGAAGAAGAAGCCAACCACATCAAACTGAACTGCTTATGTTTTGATGAATATTCGTTCAGGGGAATATGCAAGAAATCAGCAACATCTTCTTACGAATGCACATACTTCACACATAAACCATCCAGAGGTTGAAAGCATACAATCCATCTCCATAAGATAAAAGCGGACTTAAAGATAAGAATGAAAGAAATGAAGGTGAGAAAAGTACACATTTCTTCCCCCTAATTAATGCAATCTATCGAATACTTCCTTTTCTTCCCCCTAATTGCATTCGATGACCATCAAAAAAATCATAAACGGTGTACGCCCGAATATTCAATAGAACAACCATGTGTGAAGTAGAATAAGTTCGGTTAAGCATGAGAATCAACTGCCGATAAAAAACCTCTATTTGTCTCTTCTCTGACTAATTCAATTCTAACCTCGTATTATGTCGGCTCTTTGTAATGACCACTGATGGAGAAAACTCAGTATTACAAACCCGATACTGAAGCAACATCCCCAAGATTTGTGACTTAAGCTTGTACTGTCCGTTGGAAAAAGAACATCTTAGAATATCCTCAACTACATGAGACACTGAGTACTACAACTTAAAGTGATAGCTACTTTATGGGTAAAGAGAGAAAGAATCACAAAAGTAACTAGATATCTAAATCTTCGTCATAATTCGTATATGCTCGAACAAGTCATCTTCGTTGAAGATGTAGAAAGAACCAAAGACGAAATAAGTACACTTCCCCGAGAAATACGACTTCAATCCCGAATAAGTAATAAAGAATCAACCCCGTAGTCATTTCTTGCGGTTAAATCCCAAGAATAGCCTTTTTAACATTTTTCGTGAATCTTTGATAAAGATCGTTTTAAGCGAAACGTGATGTTTTTGTAAGTCTATGATCAATTGATTCCAATAAGTAGAATATATCAAAGTTGATATCTACTAAAATTATTCCCAACTTTTGGAAATCAATAAGTACCAGTCCAAAGATATACCACAACCGGCCTAAATTTCCTTTTGATAAGAATCGGGCCATGACACAATCTTTTATCATTTACCAGCCCATGTTTACTTTTGTTATCATAAGCAGAAGATCCAAATGTGTGTCCACTACTCATAGTATGAATTCTAAATGGTTCTTCAAATACTTGACCATGATCTTTAGCTTGAGCAATTGACTTAGGCATTCATTTTGAAGAGTTGGGATATCTAAGGACTGAAGGATAATTCCAGTCAATCTTCTTGGTAGACTCAGCTTCAATCAAGCTTTTTTCTTTTCTCTGCTTCCATTGTCTGTGCAATCTCTGATTCTTTTAGAAATTAGAGCCCTTTGTTCCTCCTGCATATGTTCTATCAATCCTAATTGCTTCAGCAAAACTTAATCTTTCTTGCTCAATCTCATTCTTGGATTTCTTCTTGGGATCTTATATGTCATTATACCTTTTACCCTTATCTTGTTTCTTTTCTCTGCATTCTTCTTGAGTAAGTAGCGTTTCTCCAGCTCAAAGTACTATGTGTACTTCAGCGTAAGTACTAACTGGAGGAACTTCTTCCTAGCAGTATCTTTCCTTCTTGCCATCTATGTACTAATCTCATCACTAGTCCTTCACCTGCCCTCTTGCTCATGGATGACTTCAGTTGGAGTTATTTCTGTGTATAAAAAGTTTAGTTTCAGTGCTAGCTTTTTCATGAACCCTTCATCATCTTTAGAACCTCATATAAGAAAACTTCCCTCCTTATGAAGAATCTCTTAAACCTTCAGCATCTCGAAAGAACAAATCTAGACTTGTCTTCCTTGCCTTCCCGCAACCTTTATCTGGAGCCTTTAGTTTCTTGACCCTTATTTAAGCTTAGTGTAGCAGAACTGTAGTTTGCTTATTTGCATAGTCTTGGTCAAATCTAGCCTCTAGAACTCAACCTGTCAGGAAAGGTGTGAGTGTTAATAAAATCATCAATTTCTTGGAGAGTTTCAGAACGTACGCCTCATAGTCCACTTCCAATGGTGTTCGAGTGAACCGCCCATGTCGCCGCGCTCGCACCCGCTCCCACTGCCGGGCTCCCCTCCGCTCCAGGAGCGATGATAATATGTGAGCCCCAAGGCTGAGGTTGGGGGATGCTTGTTGTAGGGGAAGGTAGAGGTGTAGGTGGCTGTGGGGCTGGTCTGAGATCTGTGTTCGATTCAGGTTCAGTAGTGTGAAAGATTGTAGGTGTGGGAGACGGTTGAAGATGTGGCTCTCGGACAGGTTGAGGATTCAGCCAGCCATCAGCAACTAAGCATACTACCATATTTTGGACAACTAAAGTCAGAATTCCTGCCCTGAACACAGCCTGGTGATTTCTTCATGGTGCTAAAAACCTTCATGGTTGAAGAGTATGAGTACAGAATATAAACTCGTGCGTGTTGTTGAAGCTTATGTCTCTATGCATGTCTAGGCATAGTTGGACAACCCTAGGGTACATCAAAAACTTATGGGAGGGACTAGATATGTTAGGACACCATATGATCAAAGATCATCTAGAAAAATTGAACTTTTATATGTGGCTAAAAAATTGACGAGCTGCTGCACTGTTACTGCTATATCTGCTCCCAAAGCAGTCTTCTTAGGGCTTAAACAGTGACAGGATTTATGTATAGAAACCTCTATTGAGAGGGTTGAAAATGCGCTTTTTTAGAAAGGTTACTTATCTGAGTTAGCGATATCCCAATAAGCGCCAGTTGAGCAAATATCTTGTAGTGGTGAAGAGAGTTAATCCATCTGATCATCCAACTTTAGATGTCGCCTTAGAGAACCTAGAGATTGGCATGTTGTGTGTCCATCGATGAGTAGCCATGAATTTAACGGAGCCATCATCATCGTCACAATCTCTAGAGCAGACTCCAAAAATTGTCTTATAAATGCTCGCTCTCTTCTCTACTACGCACTCGCTCGCGCGCGATCTTGGTAAGTGCATATATGAATTATGACATCGAGTGATAAAATCAATGATGGATGGAAACCCTGCACTACCCGTTGTAGATTTTTCATGATACGCCACCTTATTGTGTTTGGTCACAGAAGAGATAAATGTTCTAAATTTGCATGAATGAAAGTTGTAAAGTAACAAGTGGGATTTGGATCGTGTAAGGTAGTAATTAGGTCTGGAGAAAGTTAATTGTAACGTGATAGAGAAAAAGAGAAATATAATTTGACCAATATTAAGAAGATTGAAGGATATAACGTGAAAGGTCCTTACTTAATTTATAGTGAGGTTCACGAGAATGTCCAATTGTCAATGGCTATACCTATGTATTTGGCGGAAATATCTCAACGGCTCTATCAATTAATGTAGAAATTTGTTAGGCCCAAACATTACTAACGGACAGCAGCAGTTTAAGCAGTATTAATTTTGGCCTCAGCAGTACTTTAAAAATTTGCCTAAGCAGTATTAACTTCTCCACCCTGAACTGCAGTACAAAGTCACACTGATTGAAGGATACTAAAAAAACACGTAACACAATCTCTCTTTTCTGTTTTTAGGCTCCACAATTATCTCTCAATTCTTTTGGCTCATTGACACTTTCTGTTTTAGTGTACACAGCCTCTTTCTGTTTTTGAGCTCACCATTTCTCTCTTTTGTTTTAGCTCACACATTCACACAAAGTGTAATTTTTGGCCAAACTACCAGCCATAAACGGATTTGATGGGGGTTAAAGTCTTTACCATAGCTGTTTCTTTGGGACTAGCCATTGCTTCATTTAGAAAAAACATTGGTGCAATGAATTACCATATAGTTTTGGAGGTGGTAAACTACAAACTATAAACAGTTTGAGAAAGTCTGTACCAGTAGCGTTTGTCTGGATAGCCAATGCTTTTATTGAAACAAATGGTGCATGGAGATACCATATAGTTTTAGTAAACTATCAAACTATCAACGGATTTGGACAGTTTTACCAGGAAAGTCGTTTGCTCTGGAAACTGTCAATTCTTGATGTCGATTAAACATGGTGAATTGAATGACCATTTGATTGTGTGCGTGGTAAACAACAACACTGTAAGAAACAACCATCATTGTTTTCCTCCCTCTCAAAATGGATACAATTATGGACTAACATCAATGTCACACTTCAGTGTATACCCTGAAACAGTTAGCTTAAAACCAAGATAAACAAAAACCAAACATGGTTCTTGATTAACAGTAAATAAGTGTTATGCACAGGATTTAACAAAGAAACCTAAAATCACTAGCAAGTAACTACTTATAAGTAACAGTTTTAACAAACAGGTTTAATTATAATTAGCAGTACTAATTCGACCTAGCTGTATTTAAAATTTCAAAACACTACAGTACTTTATTTTATCCAAACTTTACACAAAAACATATAAGAGATTTGGGCCTTAAGGATTGAGCATTCCAATACTTGAAACCAAGTACTGAAATCTACCAGCATCAAAACCTTTTGTAAGAAGATCAGCTACATTAAGTTGAGTATCAATTTTAGCCATTTGAATCAACTTTTTAGTATTACAATCTCTTATAAAGTGATGCCTAATCTCTATATGTTTTGTTTTAGATTGTTGAACAGGAGTTTCTATGATACAAATAGTACTGGTATTATCAATGTAAAATAATAGTGCTCATAAAATTGTACCCATAATCAAGCAATTGGTTTTGGATCCAGAGAACTTATCCACAAACCAATTTGCAGCTGCACATATTCAGCTTCAGTTGTTTATAGGAAGTGTGCAACCACAGTTTTGTACTTGCACTGGCCAACGAGACAACCTAGTATCCCAAAAATTGACGAACCTCCAGTGGTTGACTTCCTATCAACAGTGTAGCCTCCAGCATAGTCACTATAGTTATAAGCAAACTAACTCCATGGAGAATCCTTAGAATACCAAAGACCTAGAGTGGTTGCCTTGAGTATCTAAATTTCTTTTGACAGCTAAAAAGATGGGGAAGTTTTGGAAGAGAAGAAACGTTGAAACCTTGCACATGCCACACACTGCAAACATGATATTGGTCTAGATGCGTAAGATACATCAAAGATCATAAGGATCTATAAAGATGTTCATCAACATCTTCAGCCTGTCTGAATCTTTAACAAAAGAGCCTTTCAAACGTGGGAGTGGATGCATACGTTCATTGTGTGTTGAACTTCTTTAGGATATCATGGACATTTATTTATCTTGACTAATAAATATGCCTTTCTTCTTTGTTGAAAACTTGCAAACCCTCCAAAAAATGAAGGTAAGTTCCCCTATGGAACTCATCTGGAAACTTATCCTTCATAAGCTTCTCAAACTCGTTCACACAGTCCTTCTTGGTAGTCCAAAGATGATGTTCATCTACCATGAATTTCTGAACAAGCAAAACTTATGGCCTTGATGACTTTTGATGAAGAGAGTTTGATCAATTGGCCTCTTTTAAATCATTGCTCAGAAGGTAGTGGCCAATGCTGTCATACAAGGTCTAGGTGCTTGATGAAGTCCATATTAGAGCTTTCTCAACTTCTTGTAGATTTATCTGGATGGTCAGGATCTTCAATAAAACATATAAAAAAAACCCTGGAGGTGACACACATTTCAACTCCTCTTCAAATTTGACCATTAAGAAAGCCTTTTGACTATCCATTTGGTAGACAGAGTGAATACCATAAAAAGAAGTATAAGCAAGACATATGTCTTTTAGCCTCTAGCATAGCGCACTGGAGCAAATATTCATATAATCATTCCCTTCTTCTTGGGTTAGGCCTTGGCAACAGAAGTCTTGTTTGTTCCTTAACAACAAATTCCCTCTCATCCTTCCTTGGTTCTGTTGTGACACTTTGTCACCAATAGCCCTATGCCCTTTAGGCAAGTCTACAAGAACCCATACATTTTGCAGTTTGAATTGTAGGAGTTCTTCTTGCATTGCCTCTACCCATGCAGGATCACTGAGAGCTTTAGAAACTCTCTTTGGTTCTTCTTGAGATAAGAAATGGGCAAAGAGGAATGTATGCATGTCTGGTGAAGTCTTCCTTCATTAAATGGCATAAGAAATCCTTGTTCCTAATAAAGAAGTTGTCATCCTTCTTGTTTGAACAGAGACTGCACATCACCATTCACATGGATCAATTGGATGTCCTTGTGAATTCTTGTATGAGGTAGTGTTAGGTAGAAAATTGCATAATAAGATGGTAAAGATTCCCCAAATCAATCCTTGATCCTCCTCTTGTGAGTCTTCAGTGTTAGGATTTAGTCCATCAATCCTTCAGAGTTAGCAGTACTAAACTTCAGAATCAGCAGTACTAAGTTCCTCTACTACAGCTATTAACCTGTGGAATGGCAGTATTATATTGTGGACTTGGCAAGTATTAAACTTGTTGATCATCAATACCTTCATCCTGAAAGCTTGCAAACATCTTGATTTCATCTGTGATCTTGTAATTGTACATCATCACAGAATTGAGGTGTAATCTTCTTCCTCAAAGTATGAAGATTCACTTCCAGATGGCTTATGAAAATACATCTTGTATCTCTGAGAGGATATGTTGGTCCTTCGATACCTGCTTGCATACCTTGCAGATAACTTGATGATTATCAGGCACGTTGCATACCACTGGACTCATATTGCATAGTGTGGCGGTAGTGTGTTTTTTTTTATTATGATACCTTATGTAAAAATAGAATATCCCCCCGCATTAAAAAAAAACAACAATTCAAAAACAATAATAACTAAGTAAATCTAAAATTTAAAAAAAATTAAAATATCCCTCAAAATCCTAATCAATTATTCAATAAATAATAAGAAAAATATAAAATAAATAAAACAAAAAATCACATATATATAACAAAAAAATAAAAAACTAAGGAGAAACAATAAAAAATAAATCAAATCTACCAAAAACCATCCAAACACTAATCAAAGAAAATAAACATATAATATTATAAAATAAAATAATATTTTTTTTTTTTTTCCAAAAAAAAAAACGTCATTGGGTCCATTTCCTCCAACATAGGGTTTATTCTCTAGAAAACCCAACATGCAAGTTTTCCTGTACTTTCTAGTTTCTAATGTTGTATACCCTTAAACAGCCTATGCTACTTAAAGAATTACCCAACAAAGAAACCTTCATCACTTTTGCCATCACTTCGCCAGCTTATTTAAAGTATTATAGAATTGTAAATGACATCCAAATGCTTATAAATCCTATAGCTGGTTTTAATTACCCCCACCTAAAGAGTTATAAGGAGTCTTATTATGAGGTTTGACAACTAAAGACCTATCTGTAATAAGCAAGCAGTAGAAACGAAAACTGTGCTTTGCACAATATGTGTAGGGTAAATCTAGAATCTGCTATAACATTGTTCTAGCAGCCTCATTTAGAGGTCTATTTTCTTTCAGCTACACCATTTTGTTGAGGTGTCCTTGCTACACTCGTATTCTCTCTTTAACCTTTTTCTCTCTTCAAAACTCATCCATCACATGGTTTTTTAATTTCGTCCCATTATCATTCTGATATTTTAACCTTCTTATCCACTAGATTTCTATTGCTTGATAAAGTTTTTAAGGATCTCACTAGTTTCATCTTAGTTCTTAAAAAGAAAAACCTATGAAAAACTTACTAAAATCATCAGTAACTACAAGAGTATTTTTTATGCATTAACTAATCACAAAAGTTGGACCAAACAAATCCATATGTAGCATTAAATAATGCTTGAGAGAGGGATCAAAGCCTTGGACTTACAAGAGGCTCTATGTTGCTTGCCTTTAAGACCAGGCAAACATGTTTGGTCATTCTCAAACCTTTTTAAGGCAAATCTCTTACCAATGATTATCTTTTACACGTTTATTGATATTTTTGAAATTGTCATGACCAAGCCTCCTATGCCATAACCATTGATTCCTAGTGTAGCCTTTGCAACTAGACAAGTTAAACCATCTTTGGGGGAACTATGTTTTTTCATATCAAAAAAAACTGTAATTTGTTTGATCTTAGGAATTTTAGTAGTACTTGACTTTCATCATGGAAATCTTAAAATTGGGAGGGAGTGACAAAACAAGACATTCAGCGAATCAGTGAAAAGAACATAGTTCTTTTTGTCACACATTTGTGAGACACTAAAAAGGTTAAACTTCAACTCTTTGACAAAGTATACATCTTCAAAATCAAGTTTATCTGTTTTGATAGTACCTTTACCAGTGATTCTTCCTCCATTTGCTCCTCCACCAAAAAGTACAAATCCTCCATTCAAATTTCTTTGATATCTGAGAGGTGAGCAAAGTTTCCTGGACCTGTGCCCTTGAGCATCCACTTCCACAAATCCTTTTTCATTCAATTGGTAGTTTGCTCTGCACACAAAAACTTATGAATTAGTTAGTTGACTTTTGGGGACCCAAGCAATTACTGACTTGGATTTGCCTCGTGCATTCAATTTATTATATTTGTTAAAAGGTTAATGTGCACCATTGGGTTTAATAGCTTCATACCCAAATGCTGAGGGCTTAACAGCATTAAAACCCATGTCTTGAAGTTATTAAACATTTGGCCCTAACAGTATGAAAAACTTGCTTTAGCAGTATTAATATTTTGAATATTAGACCTTTTTATTAATGTTGTATTCTTGTAAAAGGGCCTTCCTTTGTGCTTGATTTTTGAAAATGAGTCTTCTGGCCTAGCGACACAAGAAACTGTTGTTTTGGGTGTGGCAGTATTATAAGGCCTAACACGTATTTTAACAAACTAGCTAGTAGCTAACCGGTCTGACAGTGTTAACAGACCTAGCAGTACTAAGAGGCTTTGCATTTTTGACAGTTTTAAGGCCAGTCCTCATTAAGACTGCTCTTGGAACCATATGTTTATAAGCATTAGGACAATTATACTGAAAATGATCAAAATTACCACAAATAAAGCATGCCTTGTTATTAAAAACAAAGTTAACTCCTAATTGATGAGATTTCTGACCATTTGCAATTCTTTGATTTCCCACTTAGGTCTCTGTGACCTATACATCTCAGCATACCCCTTATTGACTTCTACTTGGACTTACCAGGTTTTACTGGACTCTTTCTCTAAAGTCAGCTTAGGTACCTTAGCTTTCTTTTCTTCCTTGGGAATTGACTCAACTTATTCATCATCACTGACACCCCAATCTTCAAATAATGGGGCATTTATTTCTCTCTACCTTTTTAGGTTTCTTCTAACCTAACATTATTAGCCTGATTGTAAAACTTTTCTTTCCACTTTTATCTTGTTCTACATTAAGTATAGAACAACAGAGCTAGTTTCAGTGACAGACTGGGTTTTTTGTGTTAGAAGGTCATCGTTTCTTCTTAGATTATTTGACTCTCTATGACAAACAGAGGTTGGCTTGAAATAGGATCCCTGGACCATACCAATTTATCTTCAGGTTTGTTGAATTTCCTCAAGACCCTGAATAAAGACAAGTCTTTATGGTGTTGGTCTCTGCTTGAGAATTAAGGGGGTCATGAGGTGAAGGGAACAGATTGTAACCTCAAAGACCTTTTGTGTTTGTCAGTTACTCTGACACTGCTAACAAAATCATCTAAGTCTTTAGATTGATTTTTCAAACTTTTGCCTTAGCTTAAATTCGCACCCTTCATTTTTTCCTTAACTTTTTCAAGTTCAGTCTAAAACTAATCCCATTAGATAATCCTTTTGATCCTTACAATTCTTTTCAACAAGCATCTCTTCAGAGACAAATACTTCAGATTCTTTATATTTAAAACTTGTGCTTCTCTAAAATTGACAGACCTCTTTATAGGTAGCAGCTTTAAAAGCAGTAGTATCATTAATTTAACTAGTAAAATCATCATACTTATTTTTTAAGTGCTTCATAATTTTGCAAACAATCTTTTAGAACAAGTTTTTTCATTTGATACTCAGACGTCCGTGAATGCCATGGAGAAAAGCCCCCATTGGGTTTTTTTTTTTTTTGCTTTTTCTTGAACTTCATCCTCTGCCATATCACTCCAATCAAAACACCCCCATCAATTCGCACACATTGCCTTTTCCAGAGGCCATCTTCATCCTTACTTGTTTTGATGAGTTTCCTTGGTTCCAATTTCTGTTGTCTTTGCTTCTTGGAACTCTACATTCTCTAGCAAAATGTCCTATTTTGTGACAGTTGAAACATTCTACTTTGGATTTGTCATATCAGCAAGTACTTCTTCCAGCTAATATACAATCTTCCTTCCTGTTTCTCTGATAGAACTTCTTGCCTCATAACTCAACAATGCCATATTCCACTTGAGATCCCCATTCTCTTCTAAATCATCATCTTGAATTTGTCGAGATCTTTCATGAACAGTTTGAGATCTTGTGGTGAGAATGATACCAAGGCTAAGCTGTGGCATCACTTTAAAACTAGCTAGTACTAGTTTCAGCACTAGCAGTATTAACTTTGGAGTTGCCAGTACTAACTCCAGTATTAGCAGTATTAATAGAGTTGGTACTGCTAGGACTGGTAGTGGTTAGGAATGCCAAGTTTTTGTCATCATTATTAACAGCAACAGTTCTCTTAACCTTTTGTTCAACAATTTTAAAATTGTTGTACAAATCATCCAAACCCATAGTTTCAAAATCGGGTTTGTTCATCCAAACTACAACATGCGTATCCCATTCTGAAGGTAAGCTTCTCAAAAACTTCACATTTAAATCCTCTGGAGAAGTATCTACACCAAGAATTGCCTCTATCTACAAACAAGCTTGATAGGCCTGTTAAAGATAGAATCCAAAGATTCTGAGACGTTGTTGCATTTGAAGTTTTCATACTACTGCTTTCAATAATGCTTTTGTGTCTTCTTTGTAGCATCATTTCCTCCAAAGCGAGCTTTCATAGCATAAACATAGATTGAGCATCAGCATACTGGTTAAAGGTAAGCTGATGTTCATTTTGAAGAGCCATGAGCAGAAGACTTCTTGCTTTGACATCATTTTGCTTACAGATTTTTCTTCAGTGTTGAAGGCACATTCATCTTTAATACAGTTGATGGAACTAATTCTGGTGCTGTAATAGGAAAATAGGTAACCTATGATTTCCCATATTCTATCACCTCCCATTTAAGCATAGTTCTTGAATCTGAAAGTACTGTTAATCATTATTTTCACACATTCTACCTCTCCTAGTTTGAGTATGGGATGCTTTGCCAACGAATATATTTTGAGAATTTTCTAACTCCATATTCCCTAGGATCAAGTATCTCCAATAGCACAGGCTCTGATTAACCACTTGTTGGATCCCACGCCCTTTGATCGCTTCTTTAGTATAATAAAGAGTTTTGTTACCGTGACTGAATCCAAATATAACAAAGGATGGAGGTTTGTGAAATATACCAAAGTGTATGCGGGAAATCACTACACTATCTACAATCTTATATCTCCCATCAAGATCTTTCGTATACAGCCACAAATAAAACTTACTACCTTTAAACCACGAACAGATATCCAAGAATAAAGAATCAAGAACATTTATGGATTTAAGACCTTATACATGGGTCTTAGGTAGGTATCATGTTTCGTTATTGTTGTTCTTTGATACAAGATCGATGATGTAATTGTTCACACTCGAAAGTCTAACTTTTGTTGATTAAGAACAAGACTGAGATCATTGTATTTTTTTTTTCGAGTGTTGTTTGGGTTGTCGAGATTGGTCGTGGTTTGAGTTTGAAGAGGATAGGTTAGGTTTAGTTTAGGTTTAATTTGTTGAGGTTTGTTGTTGTGGAACTGAGTTGGTGTTGTGTTACTGTTTTATCTTGGACTGGGTTAACTCGGTCACTACCGGGCTAACTCAGTTTATGAAACGAACCTCAAACTAAAACCCCGTACGAAAGCTCAACCTCAACCTTTCATACGAAACTTGTTACGAAACCTTTTATGTAACCTTCCATACGAAACCTCAACCATTTACGAAACCATCTTACGTAACCACTTTAACAAAACTCAAAATTCATACGAAACCGAAACCTCATACGTAACCTCCATTTACGAAAGCTCATTATATGTAACCTCACTTTCTTTACTTTTGAAAATTCCTTAGTCGTTACTGAAACCCATCGTTACGAAACCTTTCACAAAACGGTTTTTGAAAGCTCAATCTAAAACCAGTTACGAAACCCATTTATGAAAGCAGTTACCTAAACCACATTTCCGTAAGAATTTCTGGTAGCGTTTTTGGTTTTCCAAAACCATGCTTGTTAACTGTTTCTGAAACTAGTCTTAAAATCAAATTTACGAAAACTTTATCAGCTTTTGTAAATATGAATTAAACAGTTCTGCACATGATAAATATATATTTTGGACTGTTGTTGGATTTGTTTGACTGATTAGACTGATATTGGACTGTTGTGACATTTATTTAAGGGAGGTGATATGCACACCACACAAAGTGATGTGCACACCACAAAATTACATGTGTAATGCATATGATACAACATCACATATGCATTTTTGTGGTGTGCACATCACTTTGTGTGGTGTGCATATCAACTCCCTTTATTTAACCAGATTGAGATGTATGTGACCTTTACGAAACCATACAAAAGCTTTTGGAACATTCTGAAACCTTACGTATCCTTACAAAACCATAATCTGATCAAAATAAGCAAGTCGAGTAATCACGAACACATCACGAATCACCTTTGCAGCTCTGATACCACTTGTTAGAAATTTTGATTCACGATCTCGGGAGGTCGGGGTAACTCAAAATATGAATAAGTCATCTTGAGAGTACAAGTGATATTATTATTAAATGATTAGTGAAGTTGTTACAAATGATAGGAACACCCATCTAAGCAAGTTAGATGGGTTTATATAGCCCTTACACATGGCAACTTTGGCCTAATTATAATTATAGTCCTTGTCTTTTAGGCTATATAGAAACTAATGTAATTTCCATAATATCACCACATTTATCGTTTCTAACATTGTCACTCTTAGGAATATTGTCCGCTTCTAAGTGATTTGCATGGGTTTTGCTAGTGAGGTTCCTTTAATTAGTAAACGGGGAGCATTCGTGGTCATTCATCTTCCACCAATATTCTTCAAGCTTTATCAACAAGTCGTAATCTAATTTGTAAAAGTTATCAAAGCATTTTTTTTCAACCACGTACAAAATCTCTTTACTCCTTGAGTTGTATTCCCCCATGACCCTTCATAGATGGCTTTTTGCTTCAAAGCTTCCTCCTTTAAGTTGCCTTCTATTAAAGTATCATACCATTTGTAGTCTTGAAAGTAGGTCATGTAACCCACTCGTACCATCCCTGGTAATTCTCCACCATTGCAAAATCCTTCATTATTCTAATCACAAGTTGGCCATTTAGTCTTTCCATCCTTGAACTGAAATGGTTCACATATATGATCAACTTTCTCATATGGCACATCATTTTTTGACCATGGTGTTCCTTTCTTCCACTTGTTTATGAAATTGTTCTTATATCCATTGCGATCTTTATCTTCAATATTAGAAACCTCTTCATTATTAAGTTCAACTTCATCATCACCTCTACTCCAATAGACCCATAGTGCATTCTTAGTATACCAATCCATCGTCTTATGGTTATAAAATTTCAAGGACACCCATTCAGCGAATTCCATGTTAGATGGATTGTACTCTAAGTCAATCTCTTTTTTGTACGTGTCTCTTTGTTTCTTAATTTCTAAATAGTCTTTGATTTGCTTCTTATAACTCCTAATTTACCATGTAGCAATCACCCCTCTTTTGACATTTTCATTCATTGTTTTATGATCACCATATTTGAGGTCTAACCATTGCTCCACAGTTACATCAACAAGTCGTACGAATATTTTATCAATCAAGATCACGACTTCAGCATAAATCTTTTCCCATTCCTCATAACTCATTTTCCATTCATAATTCCCAAGAACTTTTTTAGGGAGATAATCAGTTTGTTGTTCGACATAAGGGGCATAAGTAAGTTTTGGAATTTTGACTTCATAATTAAATAAATCGTCATTAATCAAACTTAGTCTTTTGAATTCCTCAAAAGTAGTCCCTAAAGGTGTCTCACAAGAAAACAGGTCATCACTGACCTTGAGCAAGTTCAGCACTTCGGTTTCAACCATCTTTCATCCATACTCATCTCGAGCATTCTTAATGTATTCCTCTAATGTTAGCTTAATCATAGTCATTTCTTGAGCTTCTCCTTGGTACCTGAAACCAAGGTCAAAATGTTAGTAGAATTTGCTCTAAAGAGAGAAAATATAGAAAAACTAAACACAGAAAACAGAATACGAAAAATTTGTTCTGCTACTGTATCAGGTAGTCGATACGCCGTATTAACTTAATTTTAATACGCCGTATTGACTTTTTGAATATGAATACGTTGTATTCAATTAACTGAATACGCTGTATTCGAATGCATGCAAATACGATGTATCTGCTTCGAAAGGTTGATACGCCGTACCCAATGATTTAGGATACGCCGTATCGTTTAATCGACCAGAACAGTGAACTAAGAAAGATAATGCAGAAAATTAACTAAAACAATTAAACAAACTAATCTAAGTTAAACTAAACTAAACTAAAAATACTGATAAAAACAAGAATTAAACAATTTCACTCCCTGGCAACGGTGCCAAAAACTTGATGTGTCATTGTGTGTAGGTATTTATTGTTATCAAGTTTTACTATTTATATTTTGCCGACTTTACCTAAAACATCACTAACGGGTAGTGTACCCGATCAATTGTAGCTTCGTTGGTAAGTAGGGTGTCGATCCTTAAGAGCGAGAACGTTAATTCCTAGTTCTACCAGTATTTTAGTTATTCTACATTAGTTCTATCTATATTAATCCTATGTCAGTCCTACTCCTAATTCTAACGGTTTAAGGGGGTTTTCAGCCTGAGAGACTGGCACGGGGTTTTATGGTGACTCAACCTACTTTCTCTACTCTAACACACTCAAGGAAAATAACAAAAGATAGAAAGGCGGTCCAGCCTATTTTAAGGAAACTGTGTTAACCATAATTAATCCAATTGAATGCAAGGTTTGTCTATTTTAGTGCAATGATTGTTTTACTATGTTGGTGTTTATATCATTCGCAAGGTTTAGGTGGGACTTCTTCCTAAACGTTATTCAATAATCCTGTCACAATTACTCAATGTGTCATTAAGCATACATCCATCAATTATAATCTATCTTAGGGTTTAAGTAATGGTGCTCCTACTAAAACCTAGCTCATGGAGACTTTACTAACTTACTGCTTAACGGTTCTTTATATACTGGGAGTCCACTTGTCCAAATCTATGGGCGAGGAGTCAGAACGTTACTTGTTGAATTATCTAGGGACACCTGCTAGTCAACTTGTTCAAAACCCCAAGGGCGTAGACATCACATTATTTGTGATCCTACATTAATCTAGATGTATAAATTACAAATATGGAGAGCTACCCCGGCATCTAGCTAGCTATATACTTTGCACTCCTAGACCCAGTTGAATGGAAGGTCGCATACTTAAGCACATAAACGAGTATAAATTAATAAACATAATTAACATTCAATAAGTAAGGGACAGTCTATATAAACAAACCAAATATTAAATTATCATAACCATGGCTAACACCTAAAGTGTTAGCCAATAACCATTATAACCAATACAAATGTCATAAATGAACGACCAATGTAAACTGATCAAATTAATGTACGATACCAACAATCAAACGCGTATTTAGAGTATTAGAAAATTACAAGGTGATTCCTATGGATTGAAGCTTGATGCTAGACCTTTACTGCTCTTCTAGCCTTTTGAGATTTGTATTTTATGGTTAGGGTTTCGAAAATATGGTTAAGCATACACTAAACTCGTATTTAAGGTTTTGTATTTATAGTCTTCTTAATTTAGCTCGATACGCCGTATAGGGTAGATGGATACAGCGTATTGGAGATTCCTTAAAGTGGGTGCCACGAATATAATATTCCAGAATGTTCTTCGTACTTATCTTGAATACGGCGTATGGTCATTCTGGATACGGCGTATAGATCTTGATATCTTCGTGGTTTCTTGTGAAGTGCAGGCGCAGATACGTCGTATCTTCTTTATGGATACGGCGTATAGGATGTCAGAACAGTAGCTCTTGATTTCTTCGTTTAAGCTCCAAAATGCGCGCCTTTTAGTCAATCTTCACCAATTGCTCCATATTTATTGCAAATAACTAATTTAAGCGATTAAGTACCCATTCATGCATAAATAATATAAAACAAGCAATTTATGTGGAATAAATGATGCTATAAAATAGATGTTATTTGATGTCATCAAATACCTTGAGGCACGACAGCGTCAAGAACATAAAGCGACCTCGTCGCGCCTATATTTCCTATATATACAAATCTGTTTTAGGGTTTTAAGTATGTAACTTTTGGGAGACAAACCCTATTATTATTAGTTGAGTTTAGCAGCTGTGTAGACCTTTTTAGGGTGTTAAAACCCTCTTGTATCAGCCTTGAACACATGTTTTATCAAGTGAAGTTCATTTATCCCTTTAATCTTTCAATATGTTTATGTGTTGTTTGATTAAACCTTGTTCTTCTCCTTTGTTTAACATGCTAGGCTAGATCCATTAGTATTTACTTATGATTGCATGAAACTTAGTATGTAGATCCTTTTAATGTTGCTTCTTGTGATGGATGTGCGCGTTAGGCTTTAGAAAACTAGCCATAAGATATTAAATTGGCATAGACGTCTAGGGAAACGCGAGTGTGTAGAAAGGATACCATCGGTAACAGTCTTTATACTACCTTACCCCTAATATGGTTGATCCCTCTTAAGATATTTTAAATGCATGTAATGTACTCTTAGGGGCCTTGTAATAGTCTTCATACTACCTTACTTGTGCGTTGCCTTAACGGAATATTACATAGACGGCGGGTTCGTGTAATTCGTTCATGACTTAGGAAATACTTACACAAATCATCACAAGTGTGACAAAGAAACAGGATTAGGAGAAACATAATAAGGAGTAGTGCATGATTAAGTAAATATGTTCGTTTATCATATAGTTATCACCAAAGTAGTTTAGATTTATATTTAGTCTAATTAGTTAAAATAAACCAAACCTCTCAAACCAGGATATTTACCTGCTTTCTAAAAAATATAAAAATAAAAAGGAATTTTCTCTCAGCCCTGTAGACCTCTGCTAGATTATGTTTGAGCCTTCCTAACCTATTCCTCTGGAGAACGATAACAACCCCTGAGTCTTGCCTTACTACACTACAACGGTTAGGTGCTCTGCCTAGGGAGTTATAAAACTTCTTGTGAAGTCCTTACAAGATCCGCATCAAGTTTTTGGCGCCGCTGCGTGGGGAATAGTTAGATTTCAATCATTGTTTAGCTTAGGTCTACTCGCTTGATTCCTATTAAGTGAGAATTTTATTTTCAGTAAATTAGCTTTCTTGTAGTCTATCTTTTCTTTGTTTGATTGTTTTGTAATTTTCATTAACTATTCCATTCTTTATTATATAGAACGTGAATCCACCACCGACCAATAACCCACCTGTCCTACCAACTGCGCTTTGCGCAAAGTTTGTCCAAGAGCTCAACGAGCTACTTGCAATCTCGACCTATATCAATTCTCGCCTAGAGAACATTGATAAATTTCTTAATGGTTTCACGCAACCACCTAATGAAATTGATATGGATGACCTTGAGCCCGATGATGAATCGGTACATACACCACTTGTTTCTCCTTTTCTAGACGCGGATGATGATTTTGATGATGGTGAAGTCCTAAATGAACTAGAAGAATATGGTAATGCAGGACAATTATACCCCCGAAGGGAAATTAATAGTTTTGATGGGGATGACTTGGCATTCTAATATATGATTGGCTTTAGGAAGTTTGTCGCCTACTTTGACCCCTTTTTACCAATGAACATTATTACGCGTAAGGCCTACAATACTATAATGGTATAAGGATTAAAAAGTACATGGAAGAACTTAGTTGCTATTGTTAGGGATGTCTATGTGTTTGTAGGAAGTTTCACTTACATCACGGATTTTGTGGTATTAGAAGACATGGGAGAGTTTATTCTAAGAGATATGGTTGAAGTTATGATGGGTAAACCCTTTAAAAAGTCACTAAACTTGAATATGATTGTGCTAAGGGATTAATATCTTTCACTGGGATCTTTCACAACTACATATTCCAAATGCCCCGTACTATACCTAGGTTTAAAAGTTGGGGGCACGTGTCGTAGAGTAAGATCTCACATATCCTTGTACTAACTCAAAGAGATCTAATTAACGGATTTAGGAATGCCTACGAGAAGAACAAATTTATGTAAAAGAATTGTTTGAACCTAGGTCCCGAAAACCAAGTGGGTGAAAGTATGAAAGAATGGTTGATCCGTAGGCATGTGAGCCTGTACGAAGTCACGTAAGGACGTGTGACTCCGAGTCTAGCTAAAAGACTCATAAATAAACAAAAGCGCTTTTTGGGAGGCAACCCAATATTTATTATCCCGCATTTAGAAGTGTCTTGTGTTTTAACTCTTTATTGTTTATTCTTTTATGTTTGAATCATTTATGATCATGCTTTGTTTTTTATAACTTTGACTTATTCACAATCAAAGGTGATATCCGTTTTATAAGAACTAATTCAAACATATAAAATAAATTGTTTAGATTAATTCGCGTCAGTTTCAAGTCATGTGATTGTAATGATTAATCTCAGGTTTTATACAGTATTATACACATGGAATAACTAATAGAATTGCATGCAAAAAAAATTTCAAGAAAAAAACGAATGTGAAATTTTCACAGTGTCTGGAGACGGCATCAAGATTTTTCCTAACGGCGTCGCACCTCCAGACTTGTAAAAATTCATATTATTTTATTATTTTTGAGAAATAATTTTGTACAATATCTAAAATTTGTATTTTTCTTATAAACCTGCAAAAACCTATGATTGTATCATCACTTTCATCCTATCATTGCTGCTTTCATAGAGTTAACCTTAAAAGTTTCGTTGTATATATCATTATCCCGCCGATTTTACGCCGGGTGTAGTTGTCTTTGTCTTTGATTTACAGGTTATATATGATGAGAAGAAGCTTGGAAGTTCTTAGGAAGTTTCCAGATGACGATTCTTGGAGGATGATTTAACCAGTTATCGCATGTTTCTTCTCCATTATTGAGCAAACCATGGGAGTACTAGTTTCTTTTACTTGTTTTCTTTTCTCTTTATTCATTTTACGGGTACTTTTAAGAACATTGGGGACAATGTTCAACTTAAGTGTAAGAGGAAATAAGCCTTAGAAACTATTCCTTTAATTTCCATTTGCTTGTTCTTTAAAATGATGTGTAATATATCGAAACATAGCGTAAAAGGTTATTTTAACCAAAATTTAAAAAAATTATGACACACACCGACGAAAACCAAGTATTATTAGCGTCTCATGGATAGGAATTTATATGACTAGCAAAAAAACGCTTAAAATTCCACCCAAAAATGTGAGGTTTGCCCCAAGATCTTTAGGAATTTGGGTATCCATTTTTGATACCCAAGATAATTTTACCTTTAGCTTTCTCAAGTTAAGGAGTGAGCAATCATTTGTATCTATTCCATCGTTATGGATGTATATATGTGGTTTTTTCACCTTTTTAGAAGCATTGGTATCGGTTTAAAATTATATGAGTGTACCGGTAGTGTATTAAATTCTAGAACTTGTTTTTGTGATGCATCCTGAGACCGCATAGTGAGAATTAGGATTTGCTAAATGATAAGAGGCACTAGGAATAACCATGTTTTAAACATGTAATTGTTATGATGGTCACCTTGATCATATAACTATCTAACACCCTTGCCATGCACTCATTTTTAGTGCAGGATACCCCTAGTACACCCCTCAAAGCCTATCAGTTTTCACGTTCTCGTAATTTTTTGGTTAATCCGGACTATTAATGAAGAGAATTGTCACCCTTGAACCAATTGTTACACCCAAATTGCCTTAGCCTACCTTGTATGTACTCGCTTTTAGTACACGGTTGCTAAGTCCTTATCCTTGTAAATACAGTTTTGAGACGATTGGGATTTATGGTAGTATTTATCTTATAAAGCATTGGGGAAGAAGTAATTTATTACCCCCAATAGAGCTCAATAAGCTCCATGTTATGTTGATCCACCTCAATTCGGGTCATTAATTAGATTGTTATGAGTTCTAAAACTCAAGTGTAGGGGTATGTTTATAAACCCCAAGTTATGATGTATTATATTCTAAAAAAAAGAGATAATTAGAAAAGAAAAAGAAAAGAGATTGATGTAGAGTTGTGTAAAGTTTGTATATCTTTGTCCGAGTCTTTGGCTTAGCAACCTAATCCGTGTATTCTTATAAATAATTAGCTAACCCTTCCACCCCAAATTCACCTAAAAAATCACCCCCAAATATATCTCATTTGTTTCCATTTTCATTAATGTTATCTTACACCTATACATCACAACCCTTAAAAGACCTCTTTGATAGTAATGACTAGTACTTGCGCCTAGCGGTGAAGGTTTGATCCTTTACCAAGCCTATCCTAATTTGTATGCTACAACAGGTAATGAGTGTTAATTTTCTATTTCTTATACTGTTATAATTCATTATACACCTTAGTGAAAGATAGAATCCAAACACTTATGTGGGGTGCTAGTATGTACTTTCCGTGCTTTTAATTACGAGGTCTAGAAGGTTGTGTCGTAAACTGATTTTAAAGAGTAGATTAAATGCCCCTAATATTGCTATTATCTAGGTAGAAAAGCCCATTTGCTTGAGGACAAGCAAATCCCAAGTGTAAGGGTATTTGATGAGGTGTCATTTTATACACTTTTTTAGAGTCATTTAACCCCCTAAATCATACAAATATGCCTAGATTATGTGCTTAATCGTTTGTTTTCATATTTTTAGCACTTGGATAGCTTTTGGAGGAAATACACGTGACTTGGGCTCAATTGGAGAAGAAACGGGCAAGACTACGACTCTACACCAACTATCTTGAAGAAAATCATACAGTGCGTAGAGACAGCATCGCCAACTACAAGCGACGGCGTCAAAATATTCAAGAGACAGCGTCATGGATTTCTAGACGGCATCAGAACATAGCCGACTTAAAGAAACCCTAGAAGACCTTGTGGCACGACGGCGTCAGGAATATAAAGCGACGCCGTCACGCCTATATTTCCTATATATACAAATCCGTTTTTAGGGTTTTAAGTGTGTAACTTTTGGGAGACGAACCCTATTATCATTAGTCAAGTTTAGCAGCTGTGTAGGCCATTTTTAGGGTGTTAAAACCCTCTTGTATCAGCCTTGAACACATGTTTTAATCAATTGAAGTTTATCTATCCTTTTAATCTTTTAATATGTGTATGTGTTGTTTGATTAAACCTTGTTCTTCTCCTTTGTTTAACATGCTAGGCTAGATCCATTTGTATTTACTTATGATTACATGAAACGTAGTATGTAGATCCTTTTAATGTTGCTTCATATGATGGATGTGTGCGTTAGGCTTTAAAAAACTAGCCATAAGATATTAAATTGGCATAGACGTCTAAGGAAACGCGAGTGTGTAGAAAGGATACCATCGGTACCAGTCTTCATACTACCTTACCCCTAATATGGTTTATCCCTCTTAATATATTTTAAATGAATCTAATGTACTCTTAAGGGCCTTGTAATAGTCTTCATACTATCTTACTTGTGCGTTGCCTTGACGTAATATTACATAGACGGCGGGTTCGTGTAATTCGTTCATGACTTAGGAAATACTTACACAGATCGTCACAAGTGTGACAAAGCAACAGGATTAGGAGAAACATAATAAGGAGTAGTGCATGATTAAGTAAATACGTTCGTTTATCATATAGTTATCACCAAAGTAGTTTAGATTTATATTTAGTTTAATTAGTTCAAACAAGCCAAACCTCTCAAACCATGATATTTACCTGCTTTCTAAAAAATATAAAAATACAAAAAGAATCTTCACTCAACCTCGTAGATCTTTGTTTGATTTTGTTCGAGCCTTCCTAACTTATTCCCCTAGAGAACGATAACAACCCCCGAGTCTTGTCTTACGACACTACAAGGGCTAGGTGCTCTGCCTAGGGAGTTGTAAAACTTCTTGTGAAGTCCTTACCACGACCGCATCAGTGCTCTACTTCTTTTGCTAAATACCGAAAGAAAGACATAAAAGGAGTTTCCCTTACTGAAGAATTATCAAGAATTATTAAGGTAGGATATTCCTTAGGTTTTGACGTTAGAGTGTGTAAAAAAATTCTTAAAATAATGATCAACAGGATTGCGTGCATATAGATGATAAATGAACATTTTATCCATTAATAGTTGTGGTACGAAGAAATAAAGAAAACGTGTTTGGATTAAAGACTTATGTTTCAAGCATAACATTCATTTTCTCGGTCTTCAAGAATTCAAAATGGCGCGCCTTGAAACCTTTCGTCTTAAATCCATGTGGGGTAATTATAATTTTGATTTTGCATGTAGTATGGCTCGTGGTAGATCGGGAGGCCTGATTTCTATGTGGGATCCGAATTCGTTTATGAAAGATGATATATGGTGTGATGACGCTTTTATTATTGTGAAAGGGCATTGGAGAAATACAGTCGGTGATTGTTATATGATAAACATTTATGGTCCTCAAGACTCGTTGGCCAAAGCTATTTTGTTGAATATAATTGGTGATTTTATGCATCAACATGCTGGTAAATATATCATTTTTTAAGACATAAACATTGTTCGTAATGAAAACGAAAGGAGTGGATCTCTTTTTTCTCGATAGGATGCAGATAACTTCAACTCTTTTCTAGATAATTATGGTTTGATTGACCTTCCTTTGGGTGGTCGTCTTTTCACTTGGAAGAACAAAGCTGGAACCAAGCTTAGTAAACATGATCAATTCTTAATATCAGAAGAGGTAGTTAAGGCTTTACCTGATGTTTGTGTTACTGCCATTGATCGTTTGTGGTTAGATCACAATCCTATTCTTCTTCATGTCTCTAAATCAGACTTTGGTCCAACTCCTTTCAAGCTTTTCCATTCCTGGTTACTTCGTGATTCATTTGATGAATTTATCAAAACAGAGTTACCTAAATTAGAGGAACATAACTTTGGAAGGAAGCTCTTATCTCATGAAAAATTTCGCCTCCACAAAGCTAGAATTAAGCAATAGCATTCTGAAACTAAAACTTCTGATCGTGTTACTAAACATGATAACTTGAAATTTATCAAGTCTATAGAAGAAAATTTGAAGTGGGTTCTGCGAATGATGACGACCGTGATTCTCGTATTAAGTTGCTTCAAGAGGTGGACAAATTAGATACTTTTGAATCCTTTGATCTTTTTCAAAAGGCACATATCAAATGGGATATCAAGGGTGACGAGAAATCCAAAAAATTTCACGGGCTGATAAAGCAAAAAAGGAGAGCTCAAATGATTCAGGGTATCATAAAAGAAGGTGTTTGAATTTCGGATCCTTCTCAAATTAAGGAAGAGTTTCTCAACTTTTTTAAAGAAAAGTTTAAAGACCATGATTTGAATGTGGATTTCCCTCTGTTTGCTAACTCTTCTAGATTATGTGCTCTTGATCGTGATAGCTTAGAGTCTTTTGTTTCTTTAGTTGAAGTTAAGAATGCGGTTTAGGATTGAGGTAGTTTCAAGGCTCCTGGCCCCGATGGATTCTCTTTCGCTTTTGTGAAGAAATATTAGGATTATATTAAAGTTGACATTTTGGAGTATGTCAAAAAATTTCTTGATACTGGTTCGTTGCCCCATGGACCTAATTCTTCTTTCTTCACCCTCATTATAAAGGTTCGCAACCCTATTTTCATCAAAGATTTTCTTCCCATTTCTCTCATAGGCGTTCGTTACAAAATCATAGCTAAAATTCTAGCTAATCGGCTAGCCAATGTAATTGATAAGATTGTTAGTCACGAGCAATCGGCCTTCATAGCTGGTCGTCAAATTCTTGACGGACTTCTTATTCTTAGTGAGATTGTCGAATGGTTCAAAAAAAAGAAGAAAAAGTTGTTAATTTTCAAGGTTGATTTTGAGAAAGCTTTTGACTTGGTGAGCTTGAAATATTTAGACTTTGTTCTTCTTAATCTTGGCTTTGGCTCTAAATTGCGTTCTTGGATTAGAGCTTGTTTATCCTCATCCCGGGCTTTGGTTCTCGTCAATGGTAGTCCTACCTCAGAATTTTCTATCAAACGTGGCCTCAGGCAAGGAGATCCTCTCTCGCCTTTTCTTTTTATTCTTGTTATGGAGGGGTTGCATAACGCTCTCTCTATCGCTGTTAGCTCGGGTCTTATAAGAGGCGTCAAATTCGGTTCTCCTGAAGTAACTATATCTCATCTATTTTACGCCGACGACATGATTATCAATACCGAATGGAGTGCTAATGATTTAGACATTATCATTCGTGTTTTACAGGTCTTATACTTAGCTTCGGGTTTAAATATTAACATTCAGAAATCTAATATATATGGCATTGGGGTTTCGGATGCGGATGTCTCTTCCATGGCAAGTAATTCTGGATGCGCTTCAGGATCCTTTCCTTTTACTTATCTTGGATTACCCATTGGTTCTAATATGAGTTTGACATCGAGTTGGCATGTTTTATTGGACGGGTTTCAATAGAAGTTATCTTCGTGGAAGGCTGATCTCCTTTTTATAGGGGCCGTCACACCTTAATTAAAGTTGTTCTTGGTAGCCTCGGTATCTATTACTTCTCGATCTTTAAGGTCCCTGAATATGTTCTAAATTCCTTGGAAAGATCCTGAGCAATGTTTTTTTAGGAGGTTCTCACGAAGCTAGAAAACTAGCTTGGATTAAATGGAAAAATATTATCTCTTCTTATGATAACGGCGGTTTAAATATTGGTAGTCTTAAAGCTTTCAACCTCGCCCTTCTCCAAAAGGGGCGTTGGAGGTTGTTACCGCACAAGAACGCGCTCTGGGTTAAAGTTATCAAAGCTTTACAAGGTCAGAAAGGTGGCTTTGATAACAATGGTTGCATCTATAACGGTATGTGGGCTAGAATTGTTGGTTCCTTTAATTTTCTACACTCGGATACATTATTCCTAATAGTTCCTTTCGGTTCCAAGCGGGTTGTGGCACGCGTATCCGTTTCTGGAAAGATACTTGGGTAGGAGATTCTTCTTTTTATATTTGATATAATAGGCTATACCGATTGGAGAGTGAGAAAGATTGTCTTATTATTGACCGCATTGATTATGGCCAATGGCGTTGGAATTGGTCGAGGCCTATCCTTGGAGCTCGAAATTTTGTTGATTTACTCGACATGCTTGTTGAAATTAGTTCTGCAGAAATTAACGAAGTTGAAGATACTTATGTGTGGTCGTTGGGCACTGATGGATCTTTTTCTGTAAAGGAAGCTCGATGCATTATTGATTCAAATATTATTCCTTCTTTGGCTCCATCAACAGTTTGGGACAAAAACATTCCTCGAAAGGTCAATATTTTTATTTGGAGACTGATATTGGATCCATTGCATCATAAGTTGAATCTTTCTTCCTGCGGTATTGATATTCAGACGATCTCTTGTCCCTCTTGCAATGGTAACGTGGAATCTTCAAATCATTTTTTCTTTGAGTGTAATATTGCCAATGACATATGGATGCTTGTTCGTAAATGGTGTGATATTTCTTTTCCTCCTTTTACTTCGTATGAGCATTGGAAAGGTTGGTATACTTCGTGGCAGGTGGTTAAAGAGAAGTCTCGGCGCTTATCAGTTACTTTTTATTCTTCTCTTTGGTGGCTTTGGGTGTATCGCATCGGTGTTACTTTTCGTTCACACCCAATGAGGAAAAGTGACATTTTCGACAACATTCGTCTTTCCTCGTATTCTTGGCTTCATCATAGGGGTCACATGATTTGCAATTGGATTGACTGGTGCAATTGGATTGACTGGCTTAAATCCCCTATGCTTCTCCCGAGTAATAGTTTAGGATGACGTTTGTTTTTTATCCTCTCGTGTTCCCCGAGGCTTGTTTGGGGTTGCATCAAAAACGCTCTGGAGTGAAAACCGGTGGCTTGGCCTCCGTGAGTGGGGATTTTTCTCTTATCTAATATAGGCAAGAGTTTTTTATCCTTTTTGTAGCCCTCGCAGTTAAAGCTTTGGGAAGATGTTAATCTAGGTTTTTTGCTTATTTCTAGTATTGTATTTGTACTTTTTTGGCTTCTAGCGCTTTGCTGGTAGCCTTTTATTAATATAATTATCTTTTGCCGTTCAAAAAAAAGATAACATATCTAAGCACATCATGAATAGAAAGTAAGTAGAATTCACTCAACTCTCATTATGTGGAAACGAATGTAAGAGAGAAACCACACTCAATTGCTCGGTCATTATTTATTTCATACCATAGGTTTGTAGAAGTATCAAAACTGCAGCGACTCGGCGTAAGCACCAAATTTACATATCAAAAGATGTCTTTTATTAAAGTTGTTGTGTTGGGCTAAGGGTTAATCACGGTATGAAAAATGAAAAAGTGCAGGTCAGGAGCCCTCTACGGTGTAGAGTCATTAGTCCTATACGGCATAGAGGCAATACGGCGTAGGAGATTTTATCATCTATGACGTATACAAGTTCCGTAAATAAAATTGAGCGTTTCTCAAATTTAATAGTTTAATATTCCTTAAACAATGTTGTAAACTTCTACAAATATATAGCATGATAATACATGACTGTTTAGAATAAACAAGATTTTGATACCCGTGCTTCGTTACGACGCGTTTTGTACAAAGCGTCATAACCATATTGACCTGTTAAATCTTCCACAGAAGAATAATTCTTTAGCTTCCTGTATCAATAACAACTTTAACAAAACATGTGTCACAAATTTGAATCAAGACAGTTGCAGATGGAACTTTTGCCACAACTATCACATAAAACTCTATCAAAATCCCAAAGTTTACACTTATCATTCGCTTACAAAAGATTAGTTCCTGTCCAGTTGTCCCTTGACGATCGTTTGCCCATACCATGGATTATGTCCTTTCAAAAATGGCACATGCGTGTTTGCAATATGCCATATGAAAAGTAAAAACCTATCAATGCGTGGACAGCTAAACTAACATTTCGGAGGTTCGCTTATGTACTATCCGAAAGAACTGCAGCGAGGTAGACATTAACAATTACAACAACTAAATATCTGGATCTTAAAATATGAATTTCTTGATAAAAGGTTCTGAGATAATGTTTATAGTGAACTCGTAACTTACAATAAGGTTTTAGAAAATAACCTGCAAATTTACGAAATAAAAAGTAATAGAAAAGAGGGTGTTTTTAATTTCTCATACATAAATAGAATTTTATGGATTTCAAGAACATTAGGGAACACCACCACATCTAGAAAAACTTAAAAAGTTTTTCTACTCTCACTTTTAAAGATAGCAAATAGTTAGCAGCTGACTTGAGTAATTACAAACTAAATATATGCATTACCATTGTTTTACATATAAGGACCTCATTAATGAATTTAATAAACTTATTAAACTAACAAATAACAATTATGTTGGTGTAAGATATCAACAACTACTGCAATATTTGGTTTACATCAACTCAGTGATAGAGTAACACTTTTTTGGCACATTTTTAAATGTTTTTGATGATAAACGATTAGATAACAACCTAATTGCATCTATCAATTATCACTCATAACATAGTCTTTGTATAAACTAATTCATTAGCTTTCATATATAAGAATACATTTTAGAAAACTCCAAATTGATAACCTTTAACATAGTTAACATGTTTGACCCGTTTTGCTCTCGTCAATTTCTAATCAGAAACGATTAGTGCTATAAGACTCCAAATACTACGAAATAACAAATTACCTCTGTTACACCTCCAAACGCAAAATAAGTTCTCGAACTTTCATCTAAGAAACTCAGTGAACTACATTAGACCCTGCTACACCTAAAGACGGCTTTTTGTCTCTGAAAGTAACATATTATTAAAGTTGTGAACGATTTTGAAATGTATATATCAATAAGAAAATGTCGCTTACACACCACCCCTGTCACATTATATTTAAAATTTATTTTGATCCCAATCATGGGTTTTAGAATACATACCATCAGCACCTTGAGTGTTCTAGAACCGCTGGCGATCCTGTCTTACGGTGCAGAAGCTGGGAATGTTTGAAGTGCCGAATCTGCAACGAACAACTTCCTGTATAGATAATTCAGCGAGAAACCAAAATGGTACATATAAGATTAGATAAAAAAAATCGTTACCGTTAAATTTAACAGAGACTTGTCCGGGAGGATTTCTTTTTGTGGCTAGACGGTGAATACAAAAGTTGAAAATGTAGATAAATTGTGAGCTGAAACTACTACCTCTTAAGAAGACCAAATATTTCTGTATATAAGCAAGAGTCGCAAAATCCACGATTTGATGGGGCGCCTAGGCAATAAACATTTGAGCATCAGTTACTTTATGCATTTATAAAGCTAAAAATTAATTTAGAGGATTGTCGTTGGTTGATATAATATAGTAACAGATGAATCGTTCTACAGTCAGTAACTTTGTACACTTATGTACTTTAGTTTTACACTTCAGGTCGATTTGGTTACCATTACTTACTCGTAGAATATGATATTAGGATTTACCGAATTGGTACGTTGAGCGCACAGGATATGGTGCAGGGAAATCTGCAAGACACAGTTTTTATAGCATAAGCTGGTTTCTCGATTGCTACAACAGGTTGCAACGCTCACGCGTTTTGGATCCTAAGAATAGAACCATAACAGGCGTTATTCAGATCTTGTTTGCTTTCCCTGAAACCCACTAAACAGTCTTAGATCAGGTACACAAACTCAGTTTACAGAAAAGTAAAACAGAAGTCAGTACCTTATCATTGTCGAATTTTGGAGTTTTCTAGTCTAGAACGTGGAATAGAGAATTGGTTTGAATATCTATCAATATCAACTTATGATCGGCTGTATGTAGTATTTTAATTTCTATTGTGTGTCTGGAAATGTGATACGCCAAAAGAAACACACCAAGATCAACCCGTTGATACATTGAAGCTTCTACACAAACATGTAGACATGTGTATCTTTTGAAACAAACATAACCAAATTTAGCTACTTATAAATATGAATAGGTAACATCTGATAACATCAGATGGCATGTTAATAGGGGATGCAGTCAACATGCGCCAACCTTTGACATTGACAGGTGGAGGGATGACGGTAGCCTTATCTAATATAGTCATGCCGCGGAATCTTCTTATGTCTCTGCATGATCTCCATGCCAATGCGGTTCCTAGCAGCCTCGCAAGTTTCTGAAACCAAATATAGCATAAAATTAATCGCAAGAAAAAAATGCTTATGATCAAACAACTTACTAAAAGATACTTTTGTGACTTTCAAGTTCCATTTGCTACTTCCAAGATGATCATTAGAGGAATATAAGAATGCACGGCCGTCTACATTCACTCCATATTCAACAGTTATTTTAGTAAATTGTTTGTCATTT
Organism: Tanacetum coccineum; assembly: GCA_026074375.1. NCBI lineage: Eukaryota > Viridiplantae > Streptophyta > Magnoliopsida > Asterales > Asteraceae > Tanacetum > Tanacetum coccineum. Next base: position 76,921 of record BQNB010009676.1, read on the forward strand.
CTTATACTAAAGGTCAAATTATGACTCAAAAAATCAAGATACATATACAAAGCCATAAGCATACCTTGAATGTGCAATTCTAAACACCCCTTTATTAGCCAACATTTCCTGATCCTGTAAAACATCATGTGCTTAAACTAAATTAATGGATACTATGGAATTCACATTTGGAACGAAAAGCTAAAACAGCTACATACATTAAAAACTATACTGTATTTGTGATTTTCTTTTCCTTTTCCATTTTATCAAAAACTATCGAGATAAATGTGATAATATACACATCAGGAATGAGGCATTCGTGCTATACCACGTCAATAAAGCAATATATGATGGAATATAAAACTTTAGGCTAATCGTCTCACTTGGTTCCACAAACTTGTTCTGACTCATCTTGCGAGATGACAAAAGAGAATTTCCTAAAGGAGAGATGTCTCTTTTTCCATAGTAATCTAGAGCGACCTGTATAACAGAAATACAGATTGAATATTAACTATTATTAAATAATTAAGAGAATGACATTATGTGTACCTTATCTCCAGAAACTGAAATGAAATCTCCTGCAATAAGCACTGAAGGTGTGCACTCAAAATTTTCAGATCCTATTTTCTTAAATTGAGCTGAATTTTATAACAAATATTTCGCATGCGCAAGCTTCACATCAGCCCATTTCGGGTCCCCGCAAAACATAGTTTAAATTTTATCATTCACGTTTAACACAAAAGATACCAGTTGCTGCAATTTTTTCTATTGGGGTTGTGTCTGGTGGTGCATCATACTTGACATAATAATCCCATTTTTCAGATGGTTCCCCAAGTGTTGACCATCTTTCCCATGACCTTTGCCTTGATCGTTTTGGTTTGTTGGATCGCCTAACTTTATTTAATGGTTCTTCTTCTAGGATTCTTGCTTCATTTAAGCAATTTTCACAGAAACATACGTCATAAGAGATATGTTCTTCTTGAGGAGTTTGTAAGCAGATTCCTATGAAGTGTTCTTCGTCTTCATCCAAGTTATCATTTCTTATTACTTCTCGGTCATGCTGATCAACTGAGTATCTTGGTGGTTGAGGTGTTTGTCGGTATCTTTCAAATCAGAGACTTACCGATCTATTTAGCCTTTCATTTACTGCAACCCTTGATGGGACACGTACTAAAGTTTGCTCAGGTGGCTTTAGATGCCAGCTCATTCCTTCTAACTCTTCTATACTCCTTCTTTCACCAGGAATTGCTGTGATGCCAGTTGTGGTGAGGTGATCCACAACATTTTCCACGCTATATTGGAATCCCATATAACTGGTATTTGATAACCTGCCTGTTAAGGCCATTGTTATCAGTAAGTTACTTTCACCACCTTGCCAAGTATCATACCCATGAGTATGTATAGCAACTTCTACATGATTATGGAAGTCATTGACACTTAAAATCATATCAGGGAATGTATAGACTAATTGTGTTCCTGCCGAGAGGTCTACTTCCATAGTTGCAATAATTTGTCGGCTATCTTCCCATCTAGTGTCTCGGAGGACAACTAGAGCATTTGTTCCGGCACTTCTTTGGTTGAGTGCGTGTAGTCTTATCATGAATATCTCCAAGTGGATATGTTGAAGTCCTGAATTTCTCAGGCTTTCATAAGACTCTTCATTGCATAATCGAAGATTTATTTGATTTTCACCAACACACAAAATTATTTGCTCAGAGTAATGTTCATATACTCTGTGTCTTGTTGTACTTCTATTGTTTGAATAGAGTACTTCTGCGAGAACAAGATTTGCTCGCCTTTCTCTTGATATTTCAAGCTGTCTTTCTGGGTCTACAGTTGTTTTAAGAGTTCGATTGTAATTATTACTTCCAAACACTCTTCTTGTTGTTCTAGCTACTTGATGCCTATTTCGGGCCATTTATCGCTAGCCGCGGATTTGATCTTCTTGAGTTGGTAGTTATGTTTGTGTTTGTGTAGAACTTCTGTTGAGGATGCTTGGTCTTTTGGAAGTCATTTCTTTGACTCTTTTTCAAACTGTTCTTTAAAGATTTTATTAGGATCTTCAAAGACGTGTATTTTTTCGTCTATTCTTTTCACAGGAAGTTTTCCACTAATGGAGAAATTATCAAGTCTTTTGGCTAGGCTTGATATTGAGTCTTCAAGGTCAGCAGGCTGAACTTCCTTTTTTATAATTGTATGAATTTCCTGCTTGAGCTTGTCAAACTTTTCTTCGAGCTCAACTAACTTCCGACTTTGCTTAGTGGCCAAATAAAGTAAAGTGTTATTTTGTTTTATAACAGCGTTTACTTGAACAACCAATCCTCCTTTGTAATCAGATGTTTTTTCAAAACCAACTGCTGGTGATTCAAGGTCTTCAGTGGCTTGTATAGCTTCTTGATATTCAGTTCGTTTTTCCAAATGAGTCTCGCGAATACATATAATTCAGAAGAATATGTGAGTGATTCATACACAACATCTCTTTCCTTTATCAGGGGTTCTACCAATTGATATCTTTCCAAAAATAATTCAAAGTCAATTTCTTGATTTGTATCTTCAATTTTAGGAAACTTAGAAAGTTCTTCTGTCAAACCCTGATCAATGAACCTACAAAATCCTTCAAATTGTATCTGATTAAATCCAGGTATTGTGGACATTGCGTCTATCCCGGATTATTTTGAAATTGTAAGTTATTTATATTCACCCATATCGAATTCTCTAAAAAAATATACCATTTTTGCTGGCGCATTATCCATCAAAATAAAACCTAGCAATGATGGAATTTGGATTCTATGAATCTTTGACTGTGGAATCTTATGAGATAGACGTAAATAAAAATTTATACTGAAACTTTAATTGTCATTTTTTTAAAAATGCAACCGAAACAGAAATGATAAAAAAAAAGTCCCCTAGAAACCCAATTCCTCCACTAAGCTTATAATGCTTTGGGATTTTATAATATCAAAACTTATGTAATATTAAGTTTCCTTTTCTTATATTATAAATGTATAATTTTCGTATATTATAATGTATAAATAATAACGCATAGATATTCTAATCTACATCAATATCGAATACCAGAAAACTGTAATGAAAGTAGTATTCTATTAACTTATAATATTATTAACGCGGGTAAAGCTAATCTAGATCTCCGTCTTCCTCTCTATTCTTTTAATGCCAGTCTCAGTTGTCCACGGTCGTGTCGTTAATTGACAGTATGACTTAGGGCTCAATATAATTTGACCGAACAAATCATAGTTTGGTAAACCACCTTGAATCTACTGCGGAGTGAAGGATCTTAGATCCAATGCATAACCCTTTGGGAATCAGAAAGATAACTCATCCGGTGATGAGCTTCTTAACTTCGTGAAGAAGGTGTTCAACCTTTTGGATCTTCTGATTAAGATCTTCTGTTAGTCTAAGGGCTTCTTTTTCGACTAACTTTGGTTGCTCAGCTATCTCTTGAACAAGGTTCAAGAATTCTCTTTTAGTGAGTGGTTTGGACTGTTGGATCTCAGTTGAGATTTGTTGAAGGCTTTTTCTGGTTTCACTCTGTGTTTTTCTCAGTAATTCCTTACAAGATTCAAGCTTTTCTTGACAATTTTGGACTCTAGACTCAAGTTCTTTTTGTTTTTCAGAAATACTTTTGTAATTCATACCGCAGAAATATAAATTATTGATAGATAGCCTGTGTTTATAGAGTACAAAAGTATTTCTGAATTCAAAACAAAGAAGCCCAAATATGCTTTGGACAATCAACCAAAGACAACCACTGGTTAGACCAAAGAGAAGATGTTCGAATTCAAAACAATGAAGCCAGAAGAATCCTCATCGAACTGGAAGCCCTGGCACAAATATTGGGACGCAATAACATCTAACCACTCAGAAGATGACGCAATCAAAGCCGATGGCAAGTACCGCTACAACAGGAAAGGATTTCTAGAAGATGACAAAAGCAGTGACGATTCAATTTTAATTGTGGACCCGGGATGGGATGATTATTGTCTGCAAGAGTTAAAATTGAATCGTCCCGTTCCTTGTTGTCCAGATGCTCGAAGGGCCCGCATGTGAATTATTTCAAAAATGTCGGCCATCTTTATGTCTAATTATTAAAGTTAAAGTTGTTGTCGGCTAATGTATAAAAATTAATAATGACCCAAAATATTCTTTGGCATATGTCATGGTTTATTCTCTAGAATATGCCAGATGCCAAAGCATATGATTTATGCCAAAAACATATTCTTAGTTTATTCATTTTCACTTGGCCTATAAAAGGCTTGTAATATCAGTTGTATTGATCATCGAACACCACCATCACTACTACTACCACCACCCTTGTAATATCAAGCTTCCGCAGTGTTTTAATAAAAAGGTGTGTTTTAAGTAATACTTGTGCTTTAAAGTTTTAGTTTTTGAACTTTGGTACAAGATAAAAATTCCTGCCAATGTAATTTTGGGATTGTTTGAGATTTTGTCAATAATACGACTCATATTAGAGTTGTTTAGGATTGCTTATTGCACATGTTTGATAATTGCTTATTGGACCAACTTGACAATTGCTTACTAACTCTTGCATTATAGGCTATTTGGGATTCCTTATTAAATGTGCTTATGTAGTGGTTGTTTTGGAATGCTTCTTTAAACTACTTGCTATCATTTGGCTTTATGTTACAAATATCTTAAACAACTCACAAACTTTGTTAATCAATAGAGTGTAAAATCTTTACTATCTTACATCATGTGTAAGTAAATGAATTTTGTAAATTTTGTTAATTAACAGAGTGTAATTAACAGAATTTTGTTAATTACCAGATTGCTTTTTTGCAAATGGTAAATGGGCGTAACTCTTTGAATCTCGCATTGTGTGTAAAGTCTTATAATTTTGTGTTATGTGGTGAAGTTTTAATGAATTTGCCCTCGGAATTTATAAAAGTTAAATGAGTGTCTTATCAACTTCTTATAGATTCAAGGTTCAATTATTGTAACTAAAATAATAACATTCTATATTGACAAGTTGAAACTCATCCCATCACTAGAGCAAGTTGTGGCAAAGGTGCATGTGATGTTGAAATACATGCACTTTTGTTCGCAAGTACCAGAGTATGTTTTGGCCATGACATTTTGGATGATGATTGTATCTTTGTTGGATCAGGGCTAATAAAGAAAGATGAATCATTTTGATGCTTGTGTTCATGGTTTCATAGTTCGAGCTGAATTATCTCATCACATGTTTGATTGTCAGTCCTGTTGTTAAAGGAAGATGCATTTGGAACGACCAACGACCCATTTTTCACATGGACAACTCTATGTATCCGAATCAAGGGTAAAGAGCACGAACGGTCTAAAAGTGTTATGCTGAGACAACGATGACAACTATTACAGTTCTACAATAAACGTTGCCTATAAAGAAGTCATTCATCGACTATAAGTTTGCTCTTATTTCTTAGCTATTTTTTTTTAAACAATAACGGTTATTTTAGTTTTCCTTTCGGATGTTTTGTAAATGACATTTTACCTTAACTTTTTCGTGTTTGATATGATATCATTTAACGTCATTTGTATTTACAATTATACCTCAACTTTTAGATTTCAAACTTTTTTTTAAAGCTAGCCGCCTATCGGGCGGGCCTTGAGGCTAGTTTTATTTATATTTAAAATGATTATAACACTAGCTTTTCTTAGAGTATCTCCAATGCAAAAACTAGCAAAAACTTTTTACTATTTGAAAAAGCCTTTTTGCAGTTTTTATGCATTGGAGTTAAAGCTTTTTGAATAGCTTTTAATAAAGACTTGACATACACCAAGTCTTTGTTAAAAGCTATTCATCTTTTATATGTAATGCATTAATAACATTCAATGCAAAAAGTCATTAAAGACTTTTTGCATTGTAGATGCTATTATACTTGTCGAACGTACTGTGTCAGTAAATCTAGAATTCTTATTCACTTTTTATAGCATGTGCTATTATTGTTTATCACTAAAAGATAATATTGTCATGATTCTAGTTATTTCATCATCTCCAATACTATTCCGAATGTCTCTATATATAGCATAACAAAGACGAGACAAAAATTATGCAAGTAAACGAATTCTTCCTTTAGATTGCAACACCATCGATCCATATATTTTTCAAACTCGATCTAGCAATACATTTTTAAATTACTATAACAATTATGGAAACACATGCACCAAAACCCCACATTGCATTACTCGCAAGCCCAGGAATGGGTCACATAATCCCTCTTTTCGAGTTTGCTATGCATCTTGTCACACAACACAACATTCAAGTCACTTTTCTAGTAATCACAACTGAGTCCGCCCATGCCCAAAACGACTATATCAAATCCTTCAACCCACATCCCAATTTTCATATCGTCAACCTCCCGCCTGCTGACATGTCTGGCCTTCTCGCCAGTGACATGACAGATGTCGCCCGTCTCTCAGTCATTGTCCAAGAATCCATCCGACCCCTTGTATCCATATTATCCAAATTAAAGGGTCCAAAACTTAAAGCTCTCATTATTGACATGTTTAGCACGGACGTATTTGATGTTTGTAAAGAGTTGTACATTCCTATCTATTCATTTTTTACAACTTCAACAGAGATTTTGGCGTTTGCATTGTATCTTCCTACACTCGACCAGGAGGTGGAAGGCGAGTTTATGGATTTACTAAAACCTGTTAACGTTCCGGGTTGTAACCCGATTCGTATACAAGATTTAATGGACCAAGTACGAAACAGGAAGATTGATGAGTATAAATGGTTTTATTTGCATTTCAGCAGGTTACCCATGGCTACGGGGATATTTGTTAATACTTGGGACGATCTTGATCCTGTCTCGCTTAAAGCACTAGAACATGAACCTTTCTTTCTTAACATTCCCACACCCCCAGTTTATTATCCTATCGGACCTCTTACAAAAAAGATTGAACCAGTATTGACCGAGTACGAGAAAGAAATTATGGCATGGCTTGGTAAACAACCAAAAGACTCGGTTCTTTATGTTGCACTTGGAAGTGGTGGGACACTAACGAGTGAACAGCTCACTGAGTTGGCCTGGGGTTTAGAAATGAGTAAGCAACGGTTCATCATGGTGGTGCGAAAGCCAAGTGACTACGCTGCTGCGGGATATTTCAACGCGGGAAGCGGGTCCGATGACCCTAAAGCGTACTTGCCTGAAGGGTTTGCCGAGAGGACAAACCGAGTGGGGCTGGTGGTTAGTTCATGGGCACCACAGGTAAAGACGAATTATTTAAATTAATCTTAGCTCAATTACCATGTGACAAAGCTAGGTGACGTTAATAATACCTAATTATATTGATCGACTAACACGTATCTTAAAATCAACCTACGGTTTATTAGAAACCTCATTTATTAACTTTATTTCAAAACATAGGATCTATTCGATAAATTCAATAAAACCTAGGTATTCATATAATTTAAAGTAAAGGCCGGTTATTTTTAGATTTACAAAAAAGAATATCAAAAAAGAAATACATGAACAAGTATACGAAACCAACTGGACTGAAACACCACCAACAACATCTAAGGATCGCTCGATACTCCTCCTTCTAAACTAAATCTGCAACTCCTAGAAAAATAAAGGGCTAATAATTTAAAAAGTCATTTAACTTGACACTTTTTGTCTTTGTGTGTAGTCATGTTTTTTTTCTCAGTATGTCATCGAACATTCAAAAGTCGATCATTGTATGTATTTTGTAACTATTTTACCCCTACTTTTTTCAAATTTCGAAGGGTAAAATGGTCATTTTACATGTAAGAATGGTCACAAAATACACATAATGATCGACTTTTGAAAGTTTGATGATACATTTGAAAAAAAAAGATGGCTACACATAAAGACAAAAAGTGTCAAGTTATATGACTTTTTAAGTCACCAGCCCAAAAATAAATTATACAAAGATAAAATACTAGATATCAAGGTTGCAAAAATCGTGAATCGTTAGCCGGACGGTCGACCACCGTGTAACTTGTAATCGGTCAAGGCGGGATCAATCGACGATTAATCGGATTGGCATTTTTGGCAAAATTTGGGTATTTGCGGCAAGTTTTGTGTATTTCCGTCGAGTTTTAGATATCATTGGCAATTTTTTTTCTAAAAAACAACTTGTAATAGATTTAAACAGTTAATATAAGATATCAAAACAAGTTTACGGTGAGTTTTAGGTACTTCCGGCAAGATTAGAAGGTTTTCGGCAAGTTTGACTACCGTTGATCGCCGTTGACCATGGTTGACCTATTTGTTTGACCATGTTACATTAATCGGCAAGGTTGGTGGCCTTGTAGCGTCTAATCAGCGATTAATCGGCCTTATAGACTTTGCTTTGCAACACTGCTAGATATAATCCGAGCAAAACAAAAAAAATCCCACTATTAATTTGTCCCTTTTAAGAAATCACCCAACGCGAATCCCATTGGATGAAAATTCCATATAATGTATAGTAGTAACGAGTTTTGCGGCAAAGTGTTTGCGTACTGTGTTGTTTTTGATTACTTGATATTTGTTGTGATCCATTCAATAACAACTTAAGTGAAAAATAGCTAAGATGGGCAAAGTCAATCTTTAACAGATCAAATAAAAATATGTTAGAGCCCATTATAAAAAAAACTCACAGTATAACCCAAAAGCGAGCAAAATCAATCTTTAACGGATAAAATACTAGATATAATCCGAGCAAAACAAAACAAAAATCCCACTATTAATTTGTCCCTTTTAAGAAATCACCCAACGCGGATCCCATTGGATGAAAATTCCATATAATGTATAGTAGTAACGAGTTTTGCGGCGGAGTGTTTGCGTACTGTGTTGTTTTTAATTATTTAATATTTGTTGTGATCCATTCAATAACAACTTACGTGAAAAATAGCTAAGATTGGCAAAATCAATCTTTAACGGATCAAATAAAAATATGTTAGAGCCCATTATAAAAAAAACTCACGGTATAACCCAAACGCGAGCCTAAGCCGCGAGCTCAACCCCAAACGACCCGTTAGCCCAAGCCAGTGAGGCCCAAAACCGACTTGACCCATGTGCGCTAAATGTATAGTTGTATAATTACAATCTACGTACGTACATTCATATTCCATATTCATAGATTGCTCAGACAACTAATTACTTTTTTTTTGAACGGCGAAATTTTATTAACTAGCAAGGAGCTAGATCAAAAACAAAAAAAAAAGACATTACAACGAAATTAAGT